>CBVK0103556001.1:0-27629 GCA_900067695.1 Picea abies
ACAACATAAAGACTATTAAATGCCTTCTTATCTACAATACAATACAAAGGTGCTTCATATGAATGCTTTCATTCAAACGACAGCGCAACAATATTTTCAAAGTAATTCAAAATTGTATGTGCTGGCGTTGTCCAACTGTTCCTTTGCCTCCACGCGCTGGCTCGCTTGATCAAGATATGGATGCTCCTGCATCATACTCCTCGGCTCAAAAGATTTCATGGGCTCCTGTCCATGAGCTGCTGCACGGTGTGACCATGCTTCTGTATGACTGCCTCTGTTTCCCAGCTAGCATCCTCCACTAGGTGGTTCTTCCTCTTCACCGGGTATTCAAAATATTGCTTCCTCCTGGTCTTTCTGCCTACTTTCTTATCTAGTATGCACTCCATCTAAGGCTTCTGTGCAACTGGCAATTCCTTCTACCACTGGATTGTTGGTTGTTCATCAGTTCCAACTCCTTCATCTTCGGTCCTGTAGGGGTATAAATCCGAAATATTGAAAATCAGAGATATCCTGATGTCCTCTGGCAACTCAAGCTCATATGCGTTCTCGCCAAATTTCCTCAGAATTCTGCATGGCCCAATTTTCTTCATCTTGAGCTTGTTATACGTTCCCTTTGGGAATCTTTCTTTCCTCAGGTGCGCTAGAACCATGTCCCCAACTTCAAACTGAAGTTGTCTTTTCCTCTGATCGGCTCTGCGCTTATACTCCTGGTTCGCTTTCATCAGTCGCTGCTTCATCTGTGTGTGAAGTGCTTGCATTGCTTCAGCGAATTCCTCAGCTCTCGCGCTACTAGTCTCAGCCTGTTCTGACTCCCTGAGCTCAGAAACTCCTTTCGGCTGTGTCCCATACAAAATTTGAAACGGGCTCTTACCTGTACTCCGATTCAAAGAATCATTGTACGCAAACTCTGCTTGTGGTAGGATCTGATCCCAACTGCTGTGATGCTCAATCACCAGGCTTCTCAACAGATTCCCCAAGCTTCTGTTGACCACCTCGGTCTGCCCATCTGTCTATGGATGGTAAGCAGAATTGAATGCCAAGTCAGTCCCCAGCTTCTTCCATAGCGTCCTCCAAAAGTGACCTATGAACTTGGTATCCCAGTCCAAAACTATGCTCCTGGGCAATCCATGCAATTGCACAATCTCTTTGAAAAATTAGTTCGCGATGTGGGTTGCATCGCTGGTTTTATGACACGGGATGAAATGTGCCATCTTCGAGAATCTGTCCACTACTACAAAAATGGAATCCATGCCTCTCTGCATTCTTGGTAATCCCAAAACAAAATCCATACTAATTGCCTCCCATGGTCTCTCTGGTATAGGCAACGGTTGATAGAACCCTGTGTTCTGTTTTCGGCCTTTCGCGTGTTGACATATTCGGCACCTGTCAACAAATCGTTTTACATCAGTGCGCATGCCAGGCCAATAATAAGATTCACTCAGCTTGGCGAATGTTTTGTCATGCCCGAAATGACCTGCTAGTCCTCCGCTGTGCTTTTCTTTCACCAAGTTCTCTCTCATAGAGCAATCTGGAATGCACAATTGATTGCCCTTGAATAGCAATCCATCCTGTATCAAGAATTCTATCCACGAACTTCTATCCCTGAGCACCAGATTCTCGGCTGCCTCGTATGCTTCGCCAAAGTCTGCGTCACCTGCATACATGTCTTTGAGGTTCTCAAAACCCAAAGTCTTTACCCTGAATTCCTGCAGCAATAAACATTTTCGACTCAAGGCGTCAGCTACCTTATTTGCAGTCCCCGAAATGTGCTTTATCACGAATGTGAAATTTTGCATGTATTCCACCCACTTCGCATGCTTCTCATTCAGCTTTTCCTGCTGATTCACGAATTGTAATGCATGATTATCGTTGTACAAGACAAACTCCTTGGGTATCAGGTAGTGCCTCCACTTCTTCAATGCCTGGACAATGGCATAGAATTATTTATCATATGTGGAGTACTTCAATTTTGCATCATCCAGCTTCTCACTGTAATATGCAACAGGTCTGTCATCCTGACTTAAGACCCCTCCAACAGCATACCCACTAGCGTCACACTTTACCTGGAAGGTCTTCCAAAAATCAGGCAGCACTAATACTGGCTGCTCGATTATCTTTCGCTTCAACAAATTGAAGCTCCTTTCAGCCTCGGCTGTCCACTGAAAAATTTTATGCCGCTTCCTGACCGTATCCATCATTGCAGCGCTGATTCCACTAAAATTCCGAATGAATTTTCTGTAGAAGATTTCCAAACCGTGAAAGCTCCTTACCTCAAAAACATTTCTTGGCGATGGCCAATTCCTGATTACTTCAACCTTCTCAGGATCCATCTTCAATTCATTTGCCGAGATTACAAAACCCAACTAAATGAGTTCTGTCTGCATGAATGAACACTTCTCAAGTTGATCAGTAGCTTCTCCTGCTGTAGCCTTCTCATCACAATGGCTAAGTGCCTTAAGTGTTCAACTCTAGTCTTGTTGAATATCAATATGTCGTCCAAGTACACGACCACAAATTTGCCAATGAATTCCCGCAGGACTTCATTCATCAACCTCATAAAAGTGCTTGGCGCGTTTGTCAAACCAAACGGCATGACCAACCATTCGTACAAACCCTCGTTTGTCTTGAATGCTGTCTTCCATTCATCCCCCTCTCTCATCCGTATCTGATGATATCCGCTCTTGAGGTCTATCTTGGAAAAATAATTTGCCCCACTCAGGCAATCCATCAAGTCGTCCATCCTCGGCAGTGGAAACCTGTACCTGATGGTAATCTTATTTATTGCTCTGGAGTCTGTACACATCCTCCAGCCTCCATCCTTTTTCGGACTCAGTACCGTTGGAATGACACATGGACTGAGACTCTCTCTGACCAGTCCTTTATCCTGCAGATCCTGAACCTGCCTCTTGACCTCCTCGTTCTCCTGAGGTGTCAACCTGTACGCTGCCTTGTTCGGTAAGCTTGCTCCCGGTATGAGGTCAATGTGGTGACTCACACTCCTCATCGGTGGCAATGAATGCGGTAGTTCATCCATGATGATATCAGTAAACTCTCCCAGCAGTTGCTGAATCTCTTCTGGCAAATCATCCACTCTTGTGCTTCTCAGGACAATCCTCGGCTTCCTGACAACAAAGAAATGTGGATCTTCATTCTTCTCCAACTCTGTGAGAAGCTCTTTCTCACTCATGAGAAGTATCGTGTTGTTTACTTCCGGCTTGACCACCTTATCCTTGATCGGAAGCAACATATGGGATCTCCCATCCTTCTCCAAGGTGTACGTGTTCATTCTCCCATCATGAACAACATGCCTATCATACTGCCATGGTCTTCCCAATAAAACATGACAGACATCCATGGGAAGCAAATCACACAAGATCTCATCCTTATATTCACCCATTTTAAAATTGACCAAGCATTGTTTTGTAACACATACCTGGTGTCCTTTCTGTAACCATGTCACCTTGTATGGACTCGGGTGCTTGTGCGTTTTCAGCTCCAGCTTCTCCACCATCTCGGTTGAAACGAGATTATTGGTGCTTCCACTGTCCACTATGACCTTGCATTTCCAGCCCTTGGTCTTGCAAGTCGTCCAGAACAGTCTACGCCTTTGCGCTGAGCTATCCACCTCTTTCTCAGGTTTCAAGAGAGCCTTGTACACTGTTAGTGACTCCCCACTCCCAGTGTCTTCATCCTCCACGTCACGCCTCTGCGCCTCAGCGACGTGAGTTTCACTTCTATCCATTTTTATGTCTGGACAGTCAACGGCCTTGTGTCCGTCTTTACCACACGTGAAACATGTGATAACTCCTCCTCGACCTCTACCTCTACCTCAGGTACGAGGAAATGTATTGGCATCAGCGTAATCTCCTTGCTGATCCGATCGCTGCCTCCTCGGCTCAAAATTTTGCTGTCTCTGTTCAATTTGTGGCTGCCTCTGCTATGAGGTTCCACCTTTCTCAGCTTTACCCTGAGGCCTCTTCCAATCCTCCTTGGGCTTCTGTATTCTCTCTTGAACAACAACTTTTCCTCTGGGCTGACTTCTGCCTCGCCCTCGCTGACCTTGTTTGCGGCTCAGCTTTTCTTTGGCTTTCAGAGCCACCTGGTACGCATCCTCAACAGTGCGGATGGTAACCATGCTCAGCTCATCCTGAATGTCATACCTGAGACCATTCAGGTATCTCGCCACCTTTTCGTCATCACTTTCCCAATGACCAGCTCGAATGTTGAGCCTATAGAATTCTTCAGTGTACTCCTTCACCATCATCAGTTTCTGTCTCAGGTTCTGCATGCGCCTGAACAGAGTGATCTGGTAATCCCTCGGAATGAATTTCGCCTTCATCATGGCGTACATTTGATCCCAACTCTTGATCTTTTGTTTGCCTTTGGAATGCCTGTCTGCCTGCAGCTCGTCCCACCATAAGGCCGCATGTCCTTTCAGCTTCGTGACGGCATGCCTTACCTTCTTGTCCTCTTCGATATCCTCATAATCGAAGTAGGTGTCAAGTGCTCAGATCCAATCCAGCAACTCTTCTGCATCTAGGCTTCCCTCGTAAGATGGAATGTCCATCCTCACCTTTGCGCTCATCCTGGCGATAGCCTTGATTAATCTCTCATTGGCTGCATCTTCTGCTGCAACTCCGCCTTGCAGTACAGCATCAGCTTCACCTTCGGAGTCACTCAGATCTCCTGTATTTTCTATGCGCCTCTGCGCTGCTTCCATATCTTCCATTCTAGCACGAAGATTTTGTATTTCAATCTCCATTTCTATATTCTGTCCATGACTGCTTCTTTCCCTGGACACTTCCCTTTCCCCCTCTGGATCGGGTGATTACCTACCTCTTCTCGGAGGCATTACGTCTTCTCTTCTTCTCGGCTACAGAAAATAGAGAAATCTTGGCTCTGATACCACTCTGACGCACCCTCCCTTTAGCGGACGGTCGCTCTACCAGGACCTTCTCTTTGTCAATGGCCCGAAGAGTCAAAGCTCTTCCTACTCCTCTCGGGAGTCCTTGTCACCCACCGGACACTCCTCGGCGATCTCCCCCTTCACAAATCGGGAAATCGGCATTCGCTCTATCGCGAACCCTGTGTGTTCTTCCTGTGCAATAAGAAACCCCGAACTCCGATCCCCGATGTCAACGGTCAACGACTCAACCCTTTCAGGGATTTCCCTATCGGGAAATCGGCATATGAAAGGTCGTGATCTCCTCACCTTTCAAAACCCCGGGTACCGAGGTGCCGATTCTCTGCTACAACGCCACCTGTCCTCCACTATATCACTGGGGTCCCACGTTGACGCGTCGCATCAGGATTTCGTGGGTCGCGAACCCAGAATGCAAAGCTACCTTGTTGCTGGAAACCTCGAATGCCGAAACCCCGATATGCCGGATCCGTGCCACCTGTCCGTGCTCAAACCGACGGTTCCGATTAAATCGGGAAATCGCGACTCGCGATTTTGACATGCATGCAACCTTTGCACTCGTCAAACCCGATATGCCGATGCGCGATGGCAAATGGGTTCCATTTGCACTTGAGAACTCTTCCGGCTCCCAAGACTCAATTCTGTTCATGCTCTTCTTGGGTCTGTTCCCACAATGCTTGCAAGGAACTATCCCTCCTGAGCTTTGCTTCTCTGGCTCCTTCAGAGATCTTTCAAACACGCTCCTTGTGCTCGACCTTCAACCACTTTCAATAGTGTTGAAGTCTTCCAGGTCAGGTGCGTTCACAGTCGCAACAAACCCGGCCTTCCCCTCCTCAAACTTGCTACTGAGACTTCACGTCCGACCTGCACTTGCCTGCACGGTTCGAATAACTCAATTCACTCTGGGCAAAACGAGAACAAAATTTCAACTGTTAGCCTCCTCAACGCCCTCTATGCGAAGGAATTCGACTGCACTCTATGCAGGTATCTCCTGGCTCAAACAGAGAAACAATTAGGACTCATTCCCTCATTCTCTCAGGTTTCGAACCTGATACGCAATCACATACGCAGCATATAGAAGATAAGCATAAAAAGAAGCAAACATGCATAAGCATAATATCAACAACACACAGAGATCAAACACATCCATGGAAGTGAATCAAAGTCTTTCCTATTAATTCAATGTCTACAATACAATACAAAGGCGCTTCATATGAATGATTTCATTCAAACGACGGCGCAACAATCTTTTCAAAGTAATTCAAAGTTGTATGTGCTGGCGATGTCCAGCTGTTCCTTTGCCTCCACGCGCTGGCTCGCTTGATCAAGATGTGGATGCTCCTGCATCAAGTTGGTTCACTTGGACTTCTGTTGAATCCAACACTGATCAGGTATTCATCAATCCTACTATACCAAACTCTGGATGCCTACTTCAATCCATATAAAGCTTTCCTTAGTTTGTAAACTTTATCTCTATGCTTATCAATCTCATAACCCGAAGGTTGTCTAACATAAACCTCTTCTTCCAAATATCCATTCAAGAATGTAGACTTAACATCCATCTGATGCATGATCCATCTATTCTGAGCTACAATAGCTAAGACCATCCTCATAGTGTCAATTCTTGCCACGGGAGAAAATGTTTCATTATAATCAATACCAGGTTGCTGACTAAACCCCTGAGCTACAAGTCTTGCCTTGTATTTTTCAACTTCACCATCTGCACTCAGCTTAGTCTTATAAACCCATTTAACACCAATGCTCTTCTTACCTCCAGGTAAATTGACAGGATCCCAAGTGTTATTCATTTCAATGGAATGAATCTCCTCATCCATTGCTTTTATCCAGACATCCTCTTTAGCAGCTTCATCATAACTAACATGATCATAAACTATAAATGCAAAATTTGAAATCTGATCTACTTCTTCATTCTAATCATACAATTCTCTTAAGCTTCTAGTCTTCTGTCCTTTAAGTCTGTATTTTAATGAAGCTAAAGTGGGATTTGATTCACTACTTACCTGTGAATCTGATTGATGTCCACCATGTCCAGATGGTTCACCACGCTCATCAGTTCTGGGCGTTCTAAATTGAGATGGGTTGGAATCTGGTGCTTGCCTTGTTGGAATTCTTGTTGCATGCGTATGTGCACGTGGAACCATATTTCCATCTCCTTCAGCCTGCTCAGCTCCATCATCATCTTCATGGGGTAACACAACTCCCTCTAAAATTGATTTGTCAATACTTCCATCCCAAGGTTCATCTTCTTTAAATTGAACATCTCTGTTGATTACATATTTTTGGGTGATGGGATTATAAAGTTTATATGCCCTAGACTCTTAACTGTATCCAAGAAAGATACATCTCTTGCTTTTGTCATACAACTTCCTTCTCATTTCTGCAGGTACATGTGCAAATGCAACACATATAAAAATTATGAAATGAGAAACATTGCAAGGCTTACCATCCCAAGATTCCTGAGGTACACGATCCCTCACGGTCTTGGTTGAACTTGTACTCAAGATAAAAACAGAGGAAAGAACTGCATCTCCCCAATATTCATTTGAAATATGCTTTTCTTTCAACATGCTTCGATCCATGTCCATGATGGTTCGATTCTTCCTTTCAGCCACTACATTCTGTTGTGGAGTATATCGAGTCATACACTGCTTCTTAATTCCATGAAGATGAAAAAGTTCAATGAATTCATTAAGTTTGTATTCACCTCCTCTGTCAGACCTCGGGATCTTAATGGTTCGACCATTCTCATTCTCAACCATAGACTTAAACTTCTTGAAAACTTCAAAGGGTTCATATTTCTGCTTCAGCAAATACAACCAAGTATTTCTATTGAAATCATCAATGAAAGTCATAAAATAAACAAAACCATTCAAAGAAGGTGTTTGCATAGGTCCACATAAATCTGTGTGGACAATTTCCAATGGAGTTTTTTCTCTGTAGGAAACACCTGAAACAAATTTCTCTCTATGATGCTTCCCAAGTATACATCTCTCACAAGAGCTTGTAGGTTGCTGAATACAGGGCAGCCCCTTTACCATATGCTTCTTTCGTTACAGATCTAAGCCACCAAAATGTAAATGGCCATATCTCAATTTCCATAACCAAGATTCATCTGAACTTCCAACTTTTTAAACATTCAAAGAACCACTCAAATCATTTCTCATAACAAGTGGAAACATCCTATTCTTGGTGATCTCTACTCTTGCAATCAACTGTTTGGTGGGAAATTTATCATAGATTGTACATACCTTGTTCTTGAAGAACACTCTATACTTTTTCTCCATCAATTGTCCAACACTAATAAGATTGCATTTTAAACCAGGCACAAAGTAAACATCATCAATATTTCTTCTCTAATTGTTCTTAGTGTAAACGAGAACTATACCTCTACCATTGTCTGTAACCTTATAGTCATTTCCTAGTTTGACTTCAGATTGAATACAAGTATCAATAAAAGAAAATAAGTCCCTATTATCAGTCATGTGGTTACTGCAACCACTATCCAAAAACCAAATATCATTAGCACTTTCCTGAGTGACATTACAAGTCAAGAACACGGGACTAGAAAATAGAGTTCAGACTTTGCATGCAGTTATGATTGAAGAGAAACTACTTTCTACCTTCATCCCTAGATTTAAATCCCCTTTTCTTAGTAAATGAATGGAAAGATCAACCTACCTCATTCCACGCGTTTGATGTCTATCTTCCATTGTGCTTGATTACTCGTTCACAATACTCCTTCCAAAGATGACCTGCATCCAAGAAAAGAAACAACTATGCATGCACCCTACTCATATACTAACGGGTTAGAAATCCAATCATATACTAATCAAACTATAAAAAGTTCATGAATTGGGACGGGAAAAGAATTCTCTTTATTATATTGAATGAGTCAACTTACAAAAGTTGAGACCGACCACCAGTCCATGAACCTGATCCTGGGCTCCTCTTCTTCTGTCCTCCAACTGCTTTGCTTTGAATCTCCTTTGGCACAAGGAAAGGCTAAAGGGTTGGAACAATGGGAATACGTAAATGGGCAGAGTTTCTTTGCTATATTCTTCCCCCTTTCAAATGGGACCCCTACCCCTTCTTTTATAGGCTAGAAGGAGCTAGGTATTTAGATGAATCCTCGGCCATGCATGGCTAGGAGTTTTAGTTAACTCACCCATAGCTTTTTGTTTCGTCGGAAACTTTCATTTTTTTGTGCTTTTGTAGGTACACACGAGCTGTTTTGAGTCAGCTAGCATGTACATGCGTGTAGTAATGGGTTAGGGCACGTGGGACTTCATAAAAGAGGATTTTCAGAGAGTTGTTCAACAGTGCTTTGGCAAAGAAGGGATATGAGTTGGCCTGATGCCAGGTAAACATGTGTGGTGCAATTTAGAGTTATAACAGATGCCCCCTAATGTGTGAGGTCAGAAGAGCATCTGATGGCCGAAATACATTACCAATATTTACTGATGTGCTGAACGATTGAGCCCAAGGATCAGGAACCGGGAGGTGCCGTCTGCAAAATAACAAATGTCTTACCGAGGCGGGCATACCCATGCTTGGGATAAAATAAAACCATGGCTACCAATCAAATACATTGTAGATCCATGTCAAATAACTATAAAGAGTAACCGGGAACAATACACAACGGAGCTACATCTCGAAATCAGAAAGATATACATATAGAGCATCTATCTTCCAGAAGTTGATTCGGCCTAATGGCTAGAGATGAGATCTTCAGATCTCGAACAACAACTTCAAAATCTTCAAAACTCAGATAGGAGTGTAATATGAGTGTACGACTGCACTACCCAGAGGTCTTCGACAACTCGTCGGTCATTAATGTGATAATCTTGATGATCAGATTGAAGGCTTCAATGATTTCGAACAAGGACTTGATTGGGTGTTCAGGATGGTCGGGCATGAGGACAAGAGACATATTGCAGAGGGGCCGACTCAGGCTTAGTGATAAACTTCCCTTGGACAATAGCACGACAAATGATGAGACTCGAGCAGTATGTACATGTTAATCATAAGTCTACGAAGCAGGAGGCAATGCAAACTCTCCATATGTTTGGAAGGATAACCAAACGATGGAGGACACAACTTTATATAGCGAGAAAAGATTCCTAAGGTCATACTACATTCCATAGTCTGATGAAAAAATGGACATATGTGCTTCATCCAAGGGCGACTCATTATGCTACCAATAAAGAAAATACTTTTCCCTTCCTCTTTTTGGGGTATATTTGTTTTTTTTTGTTCTTTTCAATAATTATGGAAAAAAATAAAGGAATATTACGTTACAAAGGAGGAATGAGTGTGGCAAACATAGAAGCTCGAGGCACAAAGACAAGACTGATGTTCTAGTAAAATGACACTTGGGAAAAATCCTCCGGCGGCCAAAGGTGTTAAGATGCAGAAGAAAACTGTCACAAGGCTGGTGTATAAGGTATGCAAATGCGGTTAATAAAACACACAATGGTAACGTCCTTCGATGTAAGTTTAATGATCCCAGAGAAGGTAAGCTCGGTGGTTTTTCAACTTAGAGAGTCTGAAAAAAAATAAAAGAAGACTCCATTGGGGTACGTTTTTCGAAGATAGTCTAGTCGATTCAAAAAAGGGTAAACTAGCACCGATTAGACGTCGATTCAAAACCATTTTAACGAGTGTGACAAGGACAAGATCACTTGGATATTTTTTCATTTTTAAGGAGTCTAAAAAAAGCTTAACTATGGACTCTGTCAGAAATTTTCTTCTGGACCAATTTAACAAGCGTGAAAGAATAAAGTCACTCGACGATCTTTTCAATTTTAGGGAGTCTGAAAAAATCTTAACTATGGACTCCATGGGGGTTTCTTTTTCATAAGTTTAGTTCCTCAGGCCGGAAAAAGGGATAAAATTATACCTGAGAGCACTCTTCTAAAGAACAAAAGTTCCATAGAGTATACCTTTGTTCGTACAGTTGACCGTCCGGACCGAAAAAGGGGTAAACTACCGCCAGACAGACGTGACTTCAAATTTCAGTTTAATGAGTGTGAAAGACCACAAGATCGCTTGGCAATATTTTCATGTTTAGAGGGTCTGAAAAGGGCTTAAAAGGAGACCCGTTAGTTTTTTGGGAGTCCTGAGGGTGAGACCAAGAGCAAATAAGAATCATGCAAATGAGGCTCAAACTCATATTTAGGAAAGACTATAAGGACTCCCGAGCCTACAGTGTTTTAGAGACGACATGGACACCATAATGCAACCAGGACCTACCTAGGGCATCCATGTTCTGGTAAGCTCTACCACCAAGTTGTGACGCTTCTAAATTAGGTATGATGGTTCCGTGTTACAACCTGATGGGATCGTTCCTATGGCAGAGGAAAAAGAAAACGAGACACAAAAGTCGGGGTAGTAACCTAACCTATATGCTCAAGTTGATTCTTGGAAAAAATTTCAAGGACCGTCAAAATTTTCTCAAAACTCAAAAAAAGTGTCCCAATACCCGATCAAATCCCTCCCATATAACTCCTGAATCACTCTAAATGGTTTTTTCTATGAAGAAATTGATAAGGGAGGCCAAAAAAGTGACAAAAAGAGGCCAAAAAGTCTATAAATAGAAGCTGGGAGCTCATTATCACCATTGCTGATTTGGAAATTGACTCTGGAGCCAAAAGACCCCCTTTGATAAAAACGATGATTCTGGAAGCTACAGTGGACAAAACAAACTTTCGCTTGGACCAAGTAAGTACAGACTCCCCTATCTAGCTATTCAATTCTTCAATTTTGCATTTGCTTTCATTTTTTGGGTGGGAGTCGACCTTTAAAAGGCCGGCCCTAGGTACACGCGGGCTGTCTCTGGACAGGTCGCATGTACATTCGGGCAGAGTAAAGTCTGTCCACGTGTACACGCAACTATCGCCTCTACAGCTCGCGTGGACCCCCCTTTTATAACAAAAAAGAACTAAAGAGAAAGCACTGACCCTCCTGAACTTTGTTGTGTTGGTAGGATGTATGTCCAATGGAGGGAAAGGGAGCATGAAGCAATTAGTGAGTTGGTTGCAGGAGATCCGAATGTCGTGGCCGCATTGATGTAATGTGGTTTGCTGAAGTTTTTTCTGTGTCCATTTATGCGAGTGCAACCGAGGCTACTGAATGTCTTGATTGACTATTGGCACCCTGATGCAGAGGCCTTTATGCTAGAGGGGAAATCACTGGTGCCCACCACCGAGGATATCTATTTTTTGACTGGCCTCTTAAGGAGAGGGGAACTAGTCAATTTCAGGATGTTTCCAGTGGGGCCACTTAACATAGCGGAACTGATATCCCTTCACTGTGAGGCTGGGACAAACCGTGTGAGCTCCCAGGTGCCCATCAACAAGATCACTGACCTATCGCTGCAGGCGATATTATTGTTGATTGGGAAGATTACCGGTTCCACGGCCTTGCATCAGGTATCTCACGCACAGATGAACTGTGCTATCCAGTGCTTGAATGCACAGATTTTTTACTGGAGTACCACACTACTTGAGTGTATGAAGAGGCAATTGACAGATTGTCGACAGCAGACACAGAGGAACTTCAGGTTCGAGACGATTTTGTGTTCATTCTTCTTTGAGAGAGTTCTGAGCTTTAGTCCTTGGGAAGTGGTACGAGGACATCAGGCCTCTTTTCCGGCTATATGTAGATGGGCAGTATTACTGCCGTGACAGGGTGGTGGAAGGACCAATGAGTCCTTCGATGATGACTTTTTGCATGGCTATCACGACAGATCCTTGTGATCGAGGATTACCCATATGCAGGGTTAGACTTTTCTAGAGATATTGAGATACCCGTGCCTCTTGGTGAGGAGCGAGGGGAGATGGATAAGTCTCCACCTTTGTAGTTTTTTTGTTGTATATGTAATTTTTATGACGTTTTTATTATATATATCATTTTTTTTTATATGCCAGAGTATTTGACGGATATACGTTTGCTGCATGCAGATGTGGGACCCGTGCGACCTGCCAATTATGCATGGAACAGGCGTCGTCCTTGGCCAAAATCCACAGCTACCGCCGGGGGACCAGTAGTAGCAGGGAACCTCCCAGCCGGGGAGGCTGAGAGGGTCCTTAGACGAGTTGAGCGGAACTTCACTGCACTCACTCGCACAGTCCCAATGGTGGAGATAGAGGACCTGCCGCCATCCATGCAGCCTCATGTAGTAGGGGCACCTTGGACGTGGTTCCGATTGTTTAGGCGTTTATCCCATGCTGTGGACTAGTATAACAGGGCCCATAGGCCCTGAACCTATTTAGACTTTTTACGTGCCATGGGCACCACTTGTATATATTTTTTGAGGGCATAAGCCCTGTGACTTGTTACTGGTCCTATTTTTTAGGCGCTTGCATCCATTTATGTACTCTGGTGACTTTATGATATTATATATGGTTTTTTGATATTTTGTGTCTTATGGATCATGTGTGCAAAAATGTATTTACATGCTTATGTCAATGTTCTTTTATATGTGTGCAAGATGCCAATCTAAAATTTGATTAGCTAGAGTATATGTCATTTGGTTTAATCTCCTAGGAACATGAAAATATGTAATATAATCAAAATTTTGTTCTAAGAGATGTACCCTAAGGAATCGTCGGTGTAAGGTAGGATCATGAATCCGGTATACTCTGTTTAGCTGAGACACAACCAGTTGAGCATCGATATAGACCCGGAGATGAGAGATACCCAATGACAAGGTGTCATGAAGTAACTCAATAACTGCACTATACTCGGCGACATAATTTGTGGTGTCACCTAAGCATATACCTCTGGAAGATAACAACTAGCCCTGAGGTGTAAAGATTACCCAAGCTGCGGAGGCAAGCCTCCGAGTGTGCCGACTAGCACTGTCTGCATACCCAACGAACACCTCGGAATCACTTGACATCTGCTAAATTGATGAAAGATAACATCAATGACACATCCATGACATTTAAAAGAAACTAAAAAGTAATAGTACAAAGACTATACATATGTTACAAAAAGTTACCCACAGTAACCTGCCTATCAGTAATACTTCTTGAGGTAGAGCCCATTTCTAGGCTCCGCCAAAGCATTTCCTTCAAAATAAACCAAACGATAAGCGCCCTTTTTTAATACCTCTTTTATGATGAAGGGTCTGAACCACATGGGTTTGAATTTTCCTACCCCCAAGGGGTCCTTGTCCTGGTCATAGACTAGGACAAGATCGCCTTCAGAGAAAATCCGAGGATGAACGGACCTATCATATTGACACTTGACCTTGTGTTTGTGAGCCTCGTTGGCCAAGGCCGCATCATGACGCTGCTCATTGAGATGCTCAAGTTGTACTAACTGTTCTTCAAGTGGAGAAGTGTCTGGCAATAATTGTACTGCCAATTTTAGAGATGGGATCTGACATTCGATGGGCAAGACTGCCTCCAGCCTGTAAACGAGTTGAAAAGGTGAGAACCGGTTGCAGTCTTAACAGAGGTTCGGTAAGCCCATAATGTCGAGTATAACATCAAATGGCAATTTGACTTGGTTGAGTTGATAGTTCGTTGTAGAATAGTCTTAAGATTTTTTTTTACAGCTTCCACTTGCCCATTGGCTTGGGGGTAGTAGGTTGATGAATTCTCTTGCCGTAACCCAAGCTTTGATGTTAATTCAGTCATCATTTGGTTCTGAAAGTGACTGCCATGGTCAGTAACAATCTCTCTCGGGACTCCGAACCTTGCTATGATCTGGTTGAATAAAAAGAGAGCTGCAATCTCTCCATCATCTTTAAACGTTGGCATAGCTTCAACCCGGTTAGTGAAGTAGTCGACAACTACGATGATATAGCGGTGCCCCCTTGCTGAAGGGGGGTTGCAAGTAGTATAATCAATCCCCCATTTAGTGAAGAGAGCAAGTGCGATGACAGGAAACATGGGAGCAGGATGTGCCCTCATCATCCGAGAGAATATTTGGCATGGATGGCACTTCTTGACCGATTCGATACAATCTTTGATAAGTGTCGGCCAGAAGTAACCTGCTCGTAGAATATTTTGGGTTGTTGCCAACCCAGACAAATGACCGCCACAAGCTCTGGTATGGAAATCATTGAGCATGATGACTACCTCCTCATGTGTAAGACATCGACATAAGATGCAGTCTACACCTCTCCGATACAACGTATCATCGAGTATGAGATAATTCTTAGCCTGATGGCATATATGCCGACGCTCGTCACGAGAAGTAAAAGTGGGGCACTTCAAAGTCTGGAGATAGCTAAGTATATCTCCGTACCAGGGATCTGAATATGTGATCAAAAACATATCTCCCCGGATAGGAAATTCTTTAGCCACAACGTCACATGACTCAACCAAAAGTTCTGAAATAAGCTCTGCGAAGACCAAAGACTTTTTGGATTTTGCTAAAACGAAGTTCAAGTCAAATTCCTGGAGAATGACTATCCATCTACTAATTTTTCCGCCTATTACCCATCATGTCAACATGTACTGGAATGGATTCATGACGGCAATGACGGTGGTCTTGCGAGACAAGACATAATGACGGAACCGTTGAATACCATGAACTACTGCCAACGCAAGCTTTTTGGTATGAGAATACTTGAGTTCCGGTCCTATGAGGCCTCGGCTCAAGTAATAGATCACATATTCTGAGAATAAGTCATCTTCTTGAACTAAAACCATGCCAATGGTAGACTCTGCGACAACTAGATATAATAAGAAATCTTTGTTATAGTTAGGTGGTCGTAGCAGAGGTGTAGTTGTGAGGGCGTGTTTTAATGCATCGAAAGAGCATTGAGCGGCTTCGTCCCAGAAAAAAGGAACGTCTTTCTTCAGTAAACGCATAAATCCCTTGATGATTTCGGCATAGTTGGCGATGAAGCGTCGTAAAAAGTTTGGCTTGCCTTGTAGACTCTGAAGTTGTAGGATTGTGCGTGGGGGGGGGGAAACTGCATTATTGCCTCCACCTTGAGATGATCGACCATGATCGTTGTTGTTGATACGATGAAACCTAACAAACGTCCTGAAATTACGTAGAAGCTGCACTTGTTTGGATTCAAGCGAATCCTAAAGTTGCGACAGCGTTCGAAGATTAGTCTAAGGTGTGTGGGATGATCCATTCTCTTGTGAGATTGGGATGCTAAATCATCTAGGTAGGCCTCGACTATATGCTTGAGATCATGAAAAACAAAAGACATGGCCCGCTAGAATGTGGCTCTATCATTTTTAAGAAAAAAAGACATCTTACAATATGCAAACGTACCCCAAGAACAGATGAATGTCATTTTGTGTTGGTCTTCGGGTTTGATTTGGATTTGATTATATCTCGAAAAATCATCCATGAAAGAAAAGGCTTCGCAACCAGCACATTCATTAATGATATGGTCAATGAATGGTGTTGGAAAATTATTTTTGGGACATGCCTTGTTCAAATCACGAAAATCGGTACATACATGAATCGTGCCTTGTTTTTTATTGATCGCCACAGGATTTGACATCCGTTGAGTCAAATAGTTAGGATAGATAAAACCTGCCTTTAGTAGTTTCTCAACCTCAATCTTGATGGCTGCTGCTTTTTTAGGATTAACTGGATGAAGTTTCTATTTAACAAGCTTGGCATCATGATACGTTGTGATTTCATGTTCAACTATTTTTGGATTGATACCTGTCATTTCCTCATAAGACCATTCAAAAACGTTGTGGAATTCTTTGAGAAGAACCATGTAGATTTGAATTTCTTTGGGGGAGCAATCCTCTCCGACGAAGACGTTCTCTACGATGCCAGGGTTTCGGGAGATGTTGATTGGTATACTTTCATGGATAGTTTCCATATTTCTCTCAGCATAAATTTCATGTGTAGCTAAGAGATTAATAGGACATGGCTAATCTCCCGTCATGGTCACGGTGAATTATCCCGCTTCGATTCAGCTTAACTCTGGGAGAAAATATGATCTGTGATGAAGATCTTCCCAAGGTTTGTCTGGACTAGTCATTGCTTCGATTACTGCTTCATCATAAGGCAAGACTAAGTCTAACGAATCAATGTTAGCAAGAGAACCCTGAGCCCAAATAATCTCTAGAAGTGGATCTAACTCTTGTGCAGGAGTCGGATCAGGGTTAGCTGAAGCTTGCTGGACTAGAGAGTATGCTACTTCAGTGGAAGACAAGGGCATGGACATGCCTGGGTGCCTTGTCTCATCCATCATGGTCGATGGGGAAGGAAGAATCGAGGGATCCTTGAAGTGAGTCATGCGAAATGACAAAAATTGAAAAATCTTAACATTATGGTGATTAGATATAAATTTCATATCGCCTTGAGGAGGTGGGTAATCGAAGGTACCCATCAAAGATGGGCACAAACCAACTCCTATGTTGACGACACCTGGTTGAGGATTATCAATCATCGGGACCGTGGATGCCCCCAAAGCTAGGTCAGGTCTGGCGAAAGACAATTGATCGATGGTCACTATCCAACCCTCGTGTGGAAAGAACGAGACCCGAAAAATTGTAGCAACCATAGCTTGCATAGAATAAGTCCAACTCCATCCTAACAAGAGATTATAGTCAAGGGTTGCATCGACTACCTCTACTTCAACACACATAGTCTTCCCTCCTAACTGCATGGGGAAAGAAGGAACGATACCATGTGGTCGGAAAGAATGACCATTGAAAGAAGTGAGGAGAGTAGGTGATGGAGACAAAACGGGCTAGCCAATGGCCTTCCAACATGTGAACGACATAACGCATGTTGAGCTTCCCTCGTTGACCACCATGCGAAAGATATTTCAAGTAAAATTTTTCATGGGGTAAGCCACTACTATATGAAACGCTACGTGGTAAGGAAGATGAGGTTTTAAGTCGGTTGTATCTAGCATGATGGTACCCAGATTACAATTCTTAGTAGAGCCTAACGTGGTTAACAAAGCTTTCCTCTGAGAAGGGAAACTTTGGAGGACCTCCAAAGCATACATCGCACAAGGGGTTTGTGATAAATCTTCCACCATAGAGTAGTTCTTGGCAGCCCTTGCATTTGGGTTATGAGAAGCTTTTTTAAATGAACCTTTTGGAATGCGTGTCATTGTTTCTCCCAACGTCTTCTCAATCTGCAGAGAAAGAGATGGGAGACCAGCTTCTTTACCCTTCTTAGAAGTGCTTGGTTCACTATAATCATACACTCTAGTCGATATGAAAGCATCACCCCTAACCATATATACGTTTGCGGATGAGTGATTGTTTGGAGGTGGGTAGGTTTCTTGGCTGCCCCCTTCTATGCTTGCAGAGGCTTGAGTTAGATTTTTCCCATGTTGAAAGGGATTAGTCAACACTGCTTGTTGTTTCTATGTGACAAACTTTTGGGCCTCTACAAGTCGAGGACATAGATGGGTTGGGTGGTCTTCCACACACAAGTTGCATGGATACCTCGCCTTCCGTTTTTCAGTGTTGTCCCCGCCAGCATTATCGTTGGGATTTTTATCCCCCTTACCCTTCTTTCGTTGTTTTTTCTTCCCTTCAGGCTACTGGGTGGCCTTTGGGTTAGTCGACTACACTGTGTGTACTTTCGATGTTTGGGTAAGGGGAGCAGCCAAAGTAGTAGAATGGCTGGCCGTTGTGTATTGTATGGATAACTGTTGCAACTGATTTGTCAATTTTTCAGTGGGCTTGGTTTGTGTTGAACCGACAATGCCATCAGCATGCGGTCCAACTCTCTGTCTAGTTTTATCCAGTATTGAATGTGGCGCATCTGGCAAGATGTTGTATAATAAACTGGACTGAGAATAGATGAGCTCAAACTGTTGAGCCCTCATGATGGAATCTTCTTCGGAGAAAACTCTGGATGTCGCGACGTCTTTGGATAACTGTGGGACCAACGACTTAAGGAACCACTCAAGCAGGAATGCTGGTGGGACTGGTACCTTGATTAAACTCTTTGGGTGTCTCCACTCTTGGATGTGATCATAGATATGGTCTGTTGTTGTCTGTTCGAAATTGGCGAGCAGCTCTGTGCCCGCGTCGTATCTCACAGGTAACTGGAAATGGTTAAGGAAAGTCATCGCCAGTTCGCCAAAAGAAGAGTATATTGAGCAATTGAGCTCAATGTACCATTTTGCGACACTCCTAATGAGAGTACGTTGAAACAATCGCAACTGTACGGAGTCATCTTTCAATGAGTTAGATGAGCACCAAAGATGAAAGGTAGTCACATGATCTCCTGGATCTTCATTAGGCTTGGCTTAGAACTTTGGAATCTTCAAAGTCAACTTTGTCGGCATAGGAGGCCAACACGGATCGTGACAAATGGGGTCATTCAACAACCTTGTCAAATCTGGCAAGTGTAAAGTCGCCAGGAATGGTAGTTTGGGTTGATGCTAATAACCTGGGAAAAAGGGACCTGGAGTTTGACTGGCACCAGGTTGCCAGGAAAATTTTGGCTGCTGGCCCAGATTCTGGTAGAAACCATGGCCCTGGTCAGTGTAAGGATTTTGCATATGTGGAGACATTATCGGCTTATTTCCCAAATAGGAGATAGATTGTTGGGCATGCATTGTATTCGAAGGACTTTGGGAAGGATTACCCCATGCTGGTCCCGTGGGGAGTGGCATAGTACTTTGTCCGGGGTTCCATTGATTGTGGAAAGAATTACCCCAAATCGGCATTCTGGAGGAGGGAATGGATCCTTTCCCTGAATTCCAAGGTCTTGCTATGTTTGCCCCCTATGCAGGAATAGTACCCTGCACAGGAGTAGATTGTCCAAAAATAGGGTTGCCCCTAGTCGGGAAAGCGGCTGATGAGAAAGTGTTGTTACCAAATGTTCCATTCCAAGAAAACGGTGTCGAACCTACCAACATACTATTCCAAGGTGGTCCTTGACTCCCCGCTCTAAATAAACTATTGGGTGTAGGTTGCCTGGCAGATTGCTAATGCGAGCCACCGAGTGAAGGGAACGAAAGAGGGATATGACCTCCTCTGTAAGGTAAAGTGCTAAAAGGGACAGGAGTGCCCCCCAAGTGACCTTGCAGAGGAGTGCTAGAGCTCCCTGCCCCTAGACTCAAAGTCTGTAAAGTGGAGTAGAAAAGTGCAGGACTTGTACCCGAACTAGGCATCCCGTATGAGAACGGAGGGCCTGTCGCACTAGGTGTGAAGGGGGTTGTGGACGCCGTCAAAGATGGGTTCAGTCTACTGTGCGAAGTAGTTGCGTTCAAGACCATGGTGGCTTTGACCGACGACGGTGGGTTAGGAGATGTAAGTTCTCCTGTGGTGACAACCGTGGTGGGAATGGAAGAATTCCCAGAAGGAGTAACAACATTTGTTTCCATTTCTATGTGTGACACTGTCTGGTGCTCGTGAAATTGAATTGGTACAATAAAAGGTTCCAAGAAATTAGTGGTTGGGGTTTCAACCGAGCCAAGAGCGATTGCTTCAAGGTCCAAAATGGTTGATTCCTCTGGGGGTTGTTCGGGCATAATAGGTTGTAACCCGATCGCTTCAAAATACCCTTGTTGGTCTAGCTTATGCCTTAATGGTGGTAGGGGTGGCTCCAGTGTAACCGACGGCAGGCCAAGAAGCCTTCATGACCGACGGAGCTCGGGATCCTCCACTGTGTGAGAAGATCCAAGAAACTCTAAGGTAGTCTAAACATTCAAAAGTAACACACACTAAAAAAATTCCCTAAGAGATAAGACAAGCAAACACTAAATTAATTGGAAGAACAGTTACAATAACCAACACTAGAGCAACTTACCGATGCAAGTGCAACTCGAACATGGAATCACCCTCCAGGTATACTATGCAAAGCATGGCCCGATGTCTGTCTTAGGTACCGCGGTATACCCCCACAGTCACCTGTGTATGTCCCTAAAAATATTGGCAACTAGGTTGCTAGCGCGCGAACAGTCACCAGGCGGGTACAGTCGAAAGTCAGGTAGACCACAATGAGCAGGGTATCGAGCTCGAAACCTGTCAAGGGTATCGAGAGAAAATTGTCTGGAAGACAACTGAGGACCTCGAACCGATTCAATACCCACGAAGTCCCGTGGCAAATGCAAACGACGGAATCCCAAAACAAGCCCTCTATATTTGTTCTCCACTACGATTGGTCCGACTTTGGAGGGGTTATCTCCGTTACCTTTCCACACACGACCTCGTGTTTATCCCTTATGTTAGAGGGGGTTCCCGGATAACTTTCACGAAACTGGACTTAGACACTCCCTATCTCAGACTCCAATGTTTGATTTTAAATGGCCTTGAAGAGTTTTCTCTCCAACCTAATCCAAGGCCCTAGTCCTGAACTAGTTTGTGAACCCTACAAACATAAAAGTCTAGTAGATTTTAAATTTAGCGTTACTTTTATGGCTTTGTCTTACGTCAAGGTGTACGAGGTTGAAACTGATGATGTGTAAAAGACGAAAGAAAAAAATGAATAAAAAAGATGGAAACAAAACTTTTACTGAATACAAAATTTCGACAACTTTTCAAAAGAAATATTTTTAACTTTTCTAAGATTTTGGACAGCAAACTCAAAGGAATTTCACTCGACTACGAGCTACTTATGATCTAAGTGAACTGCAAAAACTTATGAAATAAAAGAATTTTCCCTAGCTAATGATGCAGAAACACACTCTTCAACCAAAGAAGAAAATGAAAAGAGATTTTTTTTTATTTAAATGCTAGTAAAGCAAGGCAGGGAAAATACCAACAAGCAAAAAACCAAAAAAAAAAACAATTATGGCCCAGATCGCAGATTTCAAAGAATCAGATTGAAAAATCACACAATAATAATTGTAAAAACAATGATTCTCACACTTGTCTAAAAACCGTAAAAAAAAATATTATTTTTTCTGACAACGTTTTAAATGAGAAAAAGCAAGCTAAGGGTAAGATTAATCTTAAGCTACTGACTATTCAAACAGAGATTCAAACCCCTGAGAGGAATACTTTTTATCAAAGCAGAGGATGACTGCCTCACCTTTAACAAAAAGTAGCCTGCACAAGCAAGCGACTGTCACTCAAACAACACGCATGCGAACCTGCACTAAACAGAGACAGAGGGCGTGTACACGTGGGCTGACCTTGTACAGGTCGCGTGTATGTCTAAACTCTAAGAAAAAATGAAAACAGACAGACCAAACCAGGAAGAGACCACTGATATTGATAACCAGGATCCCTTGAAGGCTTGGATACTCTTTCTAACAGAAAAATAAATAATGCAAGGAAAAAAAAAATAATAAAGAAAAAAAAATCTGAGATAGGACTGCTAACAAACAAGACTTTAGACAGAATTCTAGAAAACTCCCTGAGAATGTGTGATTCTGTAGGGAAGATGGTGACTACCTCTGAGGTTCTCTGAACTCTACACGCTACTTCTACCTCTACAGTTAGCGTTCACACGCGGGCTGTAAGAGGGTAGGGCGTGGGTACACGCGTGTATACCTTGTGCAGGCTGCGTGTACCTCTGTGGATCCCGAAAAACACAGCGAAGCAATAGTCAGGGAAAGATGGTATGAAAAACCAGACTCCCTACTAGCTCAGACCTTACAGAAACAAAAATAAAAGACAAGAAAGAAAAACTAGCCTTTAAAACTACCCAAAAAATAAATAAAATTCCAGGAACCCTCGAGAGTCTCCCCAGTACGGTCGCCAATTCTGTTGTTGGGAAAAACTCCCTACGGACTAGCAAATGGATTTCATACTTTGCATGCAGTTATGACCGAAGAGAAACTACTTTCTACCTTCATCCCTAGATTTAAATCCCCTTTTCTTAGTAAATGCATGGAAAGATCAATCTACCTCATTCACGACGTTTGATGTCGATCCTCCGTTGTGCTTGATTACTCGTTCGCAATGCTCCTTCCAAAGCTGACCTGCATCCAAGACAAGCAACAACTATGCATGCATCCTACTCATATACTAACGGGTTAGAAATCCAATCATATACTAATCAAACTATAAAAAGTTCATGAATTAGGACGGGAAAAACATTCTCTTTATTATATTGAATGAGTCAACTTACAAAATTTGAGAGCAGCCACTGCTCCACGAACCTGATCCTGTGCTCCTTTTCTTCTGTCCTCTAACTGCTTTGCTTTGAATCTCCTTTGGCATAAGGAAAGACTAAAGGGTTGGGACAATGGGAATACGTAAATGGGCAGAGTTTCTTTGCTATATTCTTCCCCCTTTCAAATGGGACCCCTAACCCTTCTTTTATAGGCTAGAAGGAGCCAGGTATTTGGACGAACCCTCAGCCATGCATGGCTGGGAGTTTCAGTTAACTCACCCATAGCTTTTTGTTCCATCGACAACTTTTCTTTTTTCGTTCTTTTGTAGGTACACGTGGGCTCTTTTGAGTCAGCCAGCATGTACACGCGTGCAGTAATGGGTTAGGGCGCGTGGGACTTCATAAAAGAGGATTTTCAAAGAGTTGTTCAGCAGTTCTTTGGAAAAGAAGGGATATGAGTTGGCCTGATGCCAGGTAAGCATGTTTGGTGCAATTTAGGGTTATAACAAAAATGCCCATACTTCTTACAATAATAACATTGTACTTTAGTTTTTTCATACCTCTGATTTTCTTGATGCCAGGGTTTGTTGTTTCTCCCTGTTAAATTAGGAGGATTCTGCTGAGACTTCTCCTGAGACACTGATTCAGTTTTATTGTCCCTTGGACCAGAAAATCGACCTCCTCTTCCATGATTATAAGACCTTCCTTTGCCTCTACCTCTGGTAATATGCAGTTGCGATTTGAAGGCATGCTCCAATGATCCTTCTTCATATCTGGATATCCTAGATTCATGAGCAACAAGAGAACCAGTTAACTCATCAATTTGCATTAAACTTAAATCTTTAAATTCCTCTACGGGATCATCAACAGGTTCAAACTTCTTGGGCAAACTTCTCAACACTTTCTCAATAACTCTCTTATTCTCAATATCATTTCCATACTACCTAAGCTAGTTTACAACACTCATCACCCGAGTCATGAAAGTATCTACACTTTCATTATCCTTCATCTTCAAATTTTCGAAATCCCTTCTCAAATTCTACAGCTTGACTGTCTTCACCTTGGACACACCTTGATAACAGGTTTCAAGATTGTCTCAAGCCATCTTCGAGGATGTAGCACTAACAATGTTCATAAAAATGGATTCATTTAATCCTTGCTAGATTAATCCAAGAGTTTTGTTGTCCTTCTTCCTGTTTTCCTTTAGCAAAACACGGTCAATATTAGAGAGAGCCAATTCTGTTGCAGCATCAACTGGCTCAACATAACCATCAATAACATAAGTCGACAAATCCTGAGAACGCAGAATCATTCTCATCCGAATGTACCAGGAATCATATGACTTCTCTCTCAGAACAGATACCTAAATGTGAGAAGAATTACTACCAAACACAACCATTTGTATAAAATTTGAAAGGAATTAAATAAACCTTTACGCACGAAAATAAGAAAATAAAATTGGCACTAACATGAATAATCTGCAATGAACTAAGCAATTGCAGGATGGACAACAGGGTGTGATACAAAATGTGAATAACCAAGGGTCAATCGTTTACAAACGGTTGACCCAAAAAAAACACTCCAACGATTGCCTAATCGCGAAGTCGTGAGAAGGTTGTGGGCCCAGCACCTCGTGGTATCGGGTATCAATGTTTGGAAGCGCCCAACACAAAATAAAATGTAACAATCTCTAGAGTCGCGATATGACCAGAAAGGGTGTGGGACCCAACACTTCAGATTCAGAGTTTCTAAAAACTAAAAAACTCCACACATATGTATGTAAAACTCTGAATACGATATATCAAATATTTTTTTTTTATTCAATATGCGTTCAGAAATCAGATTCTACTCCACTCCAACAAATAACAATACCAGAAATACATTAAAAAATTAACGGAGAGAATATCTCCAAATGCACAATCATGACTTCGATTCAAAATATGATTTTTCAAAATCATGCCTGTTACAATCCGTTTTTCAATTATTTATACTAACATAAATTGCGCCTGATCTTAGAAAATATTAATGAATGCGGTGATAGTATCTCGTTGCCTTCAAAAGTTAAGGCGTCCACAGTTTAGAGTAATTAAATTGTCGAGGTCTTGAAAGGTCAAGACGGCCACCAATCCGCCGCTATCAAGGCGGTGAAATGATTAATCTCTGACAACTTATAGCTTTGCCAAGTTGATAGAATTTTCACCTACGGTTTGTTGTGTGCAGACCATTAAAGGAATTAGGGAGACAGTCCAATTAGCCACAAAGTTTGGAGTCAGATTTGTCGATGGAAAACTAGAGATTCGAGGAGATCCTGCGTATGTTAGTGCCGCCTGCGAAGCAAGCTTGAAGAGGCTAGAAGTGGATTGCATTGATCTTTTTTATCAACATCGTATTGACACTAAAGTCCCCATTGAAGTTACGGTATGCACAATGGCAATGGGTCTCGCTTTAGTTCTTGGTTGATGCTGGTTTTTATCACGGATCCTGGAAGTTTATTTCTAATGGGTACAGTCAACGTCCTTACAAAAAAATTCAACTTCTCCATATTCTAATTTCCCTTATGCTAACATGTAAAATTGAAAACTTGAATCACCACCCGATCTGACAATTTATCATTTAGTGACTGTAGATGTTTGCTTGTCACTTCAGTGCCATTTCTTCACTCATTGATTTCTTCCTTAGTGGTACTTATAGTTTACTGTTTTATTTACTTAACTATAGTTCGATGTCATGTTTTATCTATGGATCTGTAACTATCATTTACTTAACTACGGTTTGATGCCATGCCTTATCTATGCATCTGCAACAGATTGGATAATTGAAGAAATTAGTAGAAGAAGGGAAAATAAAACACATCAGACTTTGCGAAGCCTCCGCATCAACAATTAGAAGAGCTCATGCTGTTCATCCTATAACAGCAGTTCAGATAGAGTGGTCTTTATGGACTAGGGATGTAGAGGAGGAAATTATTCCCACTTGCAGGTATGCTCAGGTGTTGGAGCTAGGATCTGCCATATTGTTACGAATTACTAACAAACATATTAAACTTCTAATTGCAGAGAACTTTGTATTGGGATAGTGCCATACAGCCCTCTCGGGATGGGTTTCTTTACTTCTGGCGCAAAGTCAGTTGAAAATTTAACAAATGATGATATTAGAAGGTAATTTTGTGGTTACCTATTTTTATTTCTATATTTTAAACTTAGTATTTCAGCAAAAAAATATTAATGTAGAATTAAATTCTATTATAAATATAAGAAAAATGTAGAATTAAATTATATTATAAATATAATAAAGTATTAGTTTAAAAGACAAATTTAAGTACGTTGATGATATTGGATAATTAGCTAAAGTAAATTCATAAATGTGTGTAAATAAAATTATTAAAAATACCATTTATTAATTTTACAATTTTATAAAGTATTGACGTTTTGTACATAAGTTCTTTTATAATTTTATAATGTATTGATGTTTTGTACAGACATTTGCAAAGTTTACAGCAGAGAATGTTGAGAAGAATAAGGTGAAATTTGAAAAAATAGCTGAAATAGCTGCCGGGAAGGGATGCTCCCCGGGTCAACTTTCACTTGCTTGGGTTCACCATAAGGGAAATGACGTTTCACCAATTCCTGGAACCACTAAAGTGAAGAATATAGAAGAAAATATCGGTGCTCTTTCTGTGAAGATCAGACCTGATGAGATGAAGAAAATAGAAAATGTATTATCCACCACTACTGGCGTACAAAGATTTCACGTGGATGAACTCAGAAACACCTCCTCTCTCTTCATGGAAGGATGCCATATGATGATTTTTAACATCAGTCTCTGCAAACATAGCGAAATCGTCAGTCTCTAGCGGATACTATTTTTTCCTTTATTAAAATAAAAGGTATATGCATGTTCAGTTGGTATCCCATTGATCTAATAAATGAACATTCATTAAACTGAAAACAAAGTATTGATTCTGAACGTATGCTGAATTCAAGCCTTTCATCATCGGTATTGGTATTTATATGTGTATTGATAAACACGGACTGCTATGGCTATATATATCCTTGATTGTTCTCACTATAATGGAAAGTAGCCGTAGAGTTAATGGAATGCAAGTCTTAAAAGGTTTATATATATATAAACTTGTTCTCTCTATAATTCAAAGTAGCAGTAGAGTTAATGGAATGCAAGCTTTAAGTTTTTATAATAAGATTTAAATATTAATAAGTCTAAGACAAGCTCTGCTGGAAAGTCTTAAAAAAGAGGATTTATTAATTATATTTTCTCTAATTATAATTTGCAAAAATGTCATTTAAAAAAAAACATGTATAAATTTAATTATTATTAAATGGGTGTTTCACAATTAATGTAATAAGTTGATAGAAAAATAATCATATAACAAAATTACATAAAGCAAAATTACATAAAAGACATATAAATATTAATAATATGAGAAATTACAAAACTTTAAAAATTTCATTAAAAAACAAAATTATATAAAGCAAAATTATGTAAAGGACATATAAATATTAATAATATGTGAAATTACAAAACTTTAAAATTTTCATTTCTTATTTCTTATTTTTCTTATTAACGTCCACTAAGACCTAATTGGTCTATCGGACCTTAAGAGGGTAAGTGATTACTTGTGATTCTTTAGAATTTTGTTTCTCTGCTCGAAAAGCATTAAGAGAAGCTTTCCAAGATCACCATACTTTTGTTG
>CBVK0103556008.1:0-13092 GCA_900067695.1 Picea abies
TCCCATACCTAAACTTGGCAAATTGCATAGGGTCTTTGAGCACTTGTTTACTTTGATAAGGTAGTTTTAATGCACATGTTTGGGTGACTCTTGTATTAAATTTGATTTTACTTGCCATGATACATTTGACTTGAGATCCTTAGAGGGCACACTTGTCTGTCTTTGTAGGACCTTGTTTGATGGACATTTTGGAGGAACAAGCCCAACTTGATCCTTCTTTGGGGCAGGAAACCCATATATGGATGCCATATCCCACACCTTGGGGCACACCATATGATGAACGTTACCTTTGGAGGCTTGAGAGAGTACCTTGGAGGACCTCACCTAGCTGCTACTAGCCCAATGATTTTCCTCTTGAGGCTAAAATGCTGCACTTTTAGGCTCAACGTCTTGGTGGGGCTAGGGTTTTGATGATAGTGGTGAAGTTTGGAAAGTGACTTGACATGGGAGATGAATGAAGGATGCACAAAATGATGACACGGGGCCTTTGGAGGCCCACTCCTTCCTCAAAGCACTCAATGATTTGTCAAAAGAGTAAAAATGTCACCCCTCAGGGGCATGACGTCACCTTCTAGAGTTTCATTTTCATGTAAAAATCTAATTTTAATTGTAAAGGGACAAATTAAGGGGGATTTTCCTCTCAATTTTGTTTTACCCTCATGACGTCACCTTCTAGAGTTTCATTTTCATGTAAAAATCTAATTTTAATTGTAAAGGGACAAATTAAGGGGGATTTTCCTCTCAATTTTGTTTTACCCTAAGTTATGTAGACAAACTTTAATTTTAATTCATTGTATAAATAAAGGACAAGACCATTTCATTTTGATAACTCACTCTCTCTTGAGTGAAGAGATACTTGGCTGAAATGTTCTCCCTCTTTGAGAAAATCGATTTCTCTCTCTTGTGTAATATTTTTTGGATGTTATATTTCCTAGTGTGGAGATAAAGTGGTGTGCTACTCTTCTTGGATTTTTGTCTTGGCATTTGGAAGATATTTCTTGGTAAACTAGGGTTTTGTCTTGCTAGAATTGAAATTTGTAAGGAATTTTCTGCAATAATTGGTGATTTCTTCTTGTTATTGAAATTTGTAAGGAATTTTCTGCAATAATTGGTGATTTCTTCTTGTTTCAAGTTATTCTTGTCTTAAAACCCTTGGAGGAGTATAAGGGAATACACCCTCCACCAAGTTCATTTTAATTTCTATTGGATAAATCATTTTTCAAAGGTTTCTAGGAGAAGTACAAGGGCGTACACCCTCCTAGATTTACCTTTCTAGGTCTTGCATACTCTAGGAAGTAAAAGGGGTTACACCCCTAGAGGAGTTACAAACCTATCCTTAAAAAGAAGACTCCATAACCCATTGGCAAGGCACTAATATTTTTTTTCATTGGAGAAATAAATTAATTTATTTGGAATACGTGATTTTACGAGATATTGAATTTGTTTGAAGTGGAATCAATTCTTTTCCTTAAAAGCTTGCTTGAGCCACTAGGGAACTTTGATTGGTCAAGGATATATTACTATTGTTAAAAACTCATGCTATAGCCATTAGGTTTGCAACAAAATCATTTAAATTTATTTCTCTTACTCACTATTCAATCATCAGAAATCGCTAAGAAGTTGACATAGTAATCTACTAATCATTGTGCATCTTTTGGGTGGTTTACTTGTTATTTTTGGTGGTTGAATCTTGTTGTTGTAGAATTTTTTTTCTACATCCATAAGGCTGCCATAATACTTTGTTGATAAGTTCATCTAACATCCCTAATTCATGTCAAAGTTCATGCTTAAGTATTGGAAAGTTAACTACTATTTTAGTACTTCATTGTCCAATAACTATTTGTTAATTTTGATGGTTAAATCTATAGTAACTAGTTCTTATTATTTCTGATATATATTCTTGTTTACTGTTGCAATATAAGAAAACAAGATTCACTTGCTTGTCCACTTGATTTTTGGGCTTGTATCTTGATTGTGTGTCTTGTCTTGCTTGTCCACTTGATTTTTGGGCTTGTATCTTGATTGTGTGTCTTGTATCGGGCATGTGTAACACTTTGGTGCAGGTACTCAATTCTATGGTAACCATTTATCATCATCAAGAGTCATTTCCAATATCTCATACGTTTTCCATCATTGACCTAATGGGTTCCTCTAAAATTATCTTCATCCTCTGTCTCAACCCCCCTAGGGTCACCCGAGATTCCCCCCTTAAGGTGATTTCATCATCTCAAAAGCGAGGGGAGTACCTATATAAGGCGACAATGGGTAGGTATTCCTATATTTCTTTCCATCTTATGGATTGGGTTGGGATTTTCCCACCCTACAATTTGTGCGATAACAAGACCCATTCTCTCTCTTTTTTTACTTTCCCCCTTCTTTGCAAATCCTTCCGCGCTAGGGGAGTTTACTCAACCATTTTATCGGGCTCCATGAACATTATCCCTTTCTCCATGATCAACATTTTTATTCAAAGTGAAATTTCTTCTAGTATTCGTCTTATCGGTCCTTCTGCAAACTTTCTTTCAGCCTCACTGAAAGAATCGGTGTATTCCACGGTGAATTCAACAATGTATCCTTCTTTTACTTGATAAAACCATAAATCAATGGCTCGAGTCCAATTATTATCCAACACTTTCATTTCTTCAATCTTGGATTGATCCCAAACCACTAGATCTAATGACCACACCAGAGAATTGGTAGCAACTTTCCTTTTTAGCCATTCATGCAACAGACAAGGAAATTCAACAAAAAAATCTCATGCATATCTGAGTAAAAATACATGTCTTTCCATTGTTTTTCATTCACCCTCAATCCTTGAGTCTCTCGCAGGGAAAACTCATGTTATTTTGCCTTGACCCAATCTTGAATTTCCTCCTTAAAGGGATGCCACTTCATTTCTTTCCTTCATCGTTCCCGACAAGACTTTCGAGTCCCAACGATGGAACCATTTTTTGGGTGTTTTGATCCATTCTTGCACACGTCCTTCTTAATGTTGGGGAGTTTAGACCTAGGGTTCCTCTAGAGTTGTCCAAGAAAACCCTAGAGCACCAGCATATGTGTTTTGATCCATTCTTGCACACGTCCTTCTTAATGTTGGGGAGTTTAGACCTAGGGTTCCTCTAGAGTTGTCCAAGAAAACCCTAGAGCACCAGCATATCAATCCTTGGCCAAGGCCAAGAAGGTATCATCTGATATGTAGAGAGGATCACATAGATCATAAGGTCTTGTGATAGGGATGAAGGATAAACAAATGAAAATGTATCAGGATTTACATCCATGCAACTCATATCTGACAGATTATCAGGACTAAGAATTAAAACAATACATACACATATTCAACTCATACATGATAGACACAGAATGGATCAAGATTGTCTCATCTTTATTACTTGAACCATTCCATCACATCAAAGATGTACATTGAGCATGGTAAAGGCCTATGATATACATAGAACTTCATATCTTCTCTATATAAATCCTCATAATTACAACATACTGCACAATGTGCCTTTGCTCAAAACTCAGACATACAATAGACATAGATCTATATTCAAAAGAATTATAGTATTACAACTAGCTCAGAGCGAGATCAATACTAGGGACTCAATGAATCTCTTCTCCTCAATATCGAACTAGCTAACCAACAAACCTTTTTTATGATATTACTGCTTCATTTTATAGATTTCTTTGTTGGGGAGCATTGTCTCTTTCTTCTTTTCTCCACTCATTTTTTAGAAAAAAATTCCTTGCACACTTTTGGTGTCTAAAAATGCTCCAATAGACTTTTTGTATCAATGTAAATCTTAATTTCCATGCCAAATTGTCCTCTGGCTATACCAAGTCCTCGTATGTTGTTGGAAGTAATCATTTGGGAATATTTCTTGATGATTCCTTTCTTGATTTCAGAGAGCATCTTCTTGGTTTCTGGTGCAACTGACAAAACTCAGACCAGTGCGCACTTGATAGTCTTTAATATTGGCACACAACTGACAAAACTTGGTCTGACACACACTCTATGTAATTCCAGGTGCATTTCCTTAGGCATGCACAAAACTATGGAATGAGCATGCACAACTTCGTTTGTGTGCGCACACAAAATTGAACCCAAAAATTTGGGTGCCAACAATGAGTCCATTGAACATGAAATTGCATCAACAACACTGCTTCCTAGATGGGTTTGTTCAACATGAGAAAGAGTCGGTGATCTTGTCGGTGATCATATAGATCAACTTCGTACATGTTCACAATTCCAGTGAGTTTCCTATCTTTTGGATCAAGTTTTAGAGACTCGTGATCCAAAAAAAATTGTAGAAGATTCTAGCCATCCAAATTGGGACATGGCAATGAATGAAGAATATTGTTCCTTAATGACGGATGATACTTGGCATTGCGTACCTCTTCCAAAAGGAAAATATTTTTTCATGTGTAAATGGGTACATAGAACTAAGTATGCATTAGATGGAAGTGTTGAAAGACATAAGGCTTGGTTAGTTTCCAAAGGATTCTCTCAAGTTGAAGTAATTGACTACAATAAAACCTTTTCCCCATAGCCAAAATGAATTCTATGTACTTTGTTTTAGCCCTTGATGCCTCACATAGATGGGAGGTCCATCAAATGGATGTTAAATCAGTCTTCTTACATGGGGATCTACAAGAATAAATCTACATATAACAACCTCATATTTATGTTCATAATGACTCTATCCTTGTATGTCTCCTTAAGAAATATCTCTATGGTTTTAAGCAAGCTCCTCGAGCTTGGTATGCTAAAATGGATAGTTTTCTTCTTGACACGATCTTTTCTAGAAGTTATTCTGACCCTAATGTCTATACCAAGACACTAGAAATATGTATCATAACACTTTTTCTTTATGTTGATGAACTTATCCTCACTAGTAGTGACCCTAAAATTTTAACCCGTATGAAAACCATCTTTAAGAAGAAATTTGAAATGAAAGACTTAGGCTATTTGCATGATTTCTTTGGCCTCCGAGTATTACAAACCAAGGAAGGAATTTTCCTTTACCATTCTAAGTATGCATGTGACTTTTTTCACCACTTTTACATGGAAGATTGTAAACCAACCCCTTCTCCCTTATAGTTTGGAGTCAAACATGTTGCCACTTGTACTACTCCCGAAGTCGATGCCAATTTGTATTGTCATTTAGTTGGTATCCTTTTGTATTTGACTCATATATGTCCTTATATTTCCTTTTCTATTGGTATTATTTATTGGTATATGTAAACACCCCATGAGATCTATTGGAAAGCAACAAAAAGGATACTTCGGTGTATTTGGGGTACAATTTAGTTTGGGGTATGTTACAATTCAGGGGGGACACCTTTGTTGGTTTGTTTCATTGATTCATATTGGGTTGGCGACCTTGATGATTGAAAGTATATTGTAGGTTATGTTTTTAGCCTTGGTTCCTGACCCGTCACTTTGACTTGTAAGAAGCAAGTGGATATTTCTCTTTCTTCCGAAAAAGTAGAGTACCAAGCAACAATTAATGCAAGTCAAGAAGCCTTGTGGCTTTGATAGATCCTTTCGAAGTTTGGATTCTAGTAGCAGCATCCGAACACCCTATGGTGTAACAATCATAGTTCCACCAAGTTCAACAAATATCCAATTCAACGTCAATGCAGGAAACACATTTAGCTACAAATTCACTTCATCAGAAAGTTCATTCATGATTATGATATTGAAGTGCTCTTTTGCACTATGGATGATCAAGTTGCAAACATTTTCACAAAGTCTCTTGTAGAAGAAAAGTTTTCCGAACTTTAATCTATTGTTAGGATTTCAAGAAGTTGTGATTAAGGGGGGATAAGCTCTAATGCCTCACTCCTTCTACTATTGTTTCAACTTTGTAAATATGTCAATCTTATCCCAAGCTGTTCTTAAAGGGGGATGTTATGATATTTAGACACCTAGGAGTTAGTTAAGATCAACTTTGTCTAATATGTCTTTAGGTGAAAGTGTGTTTCTTTAGTATGCATTTGTAGTTGGTAATCCAACCATAAGGATATGTTCTAAACATAGTGTGATTTGCAAGCTCATACTCTCCTAAATCTTAATGACTATATTGATCCATGTATTAACACCTGATTGATCCATGATCTCTATTTAAAGAGCATGGAGGGTCAATTTGTTGATGATTTATTGTGAGAAATTCTCTTGTAAAATATTTATTCTTTTGCATTAATATATTGCCTCAAGTGGCCACATTGGTTGGGGTCATGGACTGTTTCCCTCTTCGAAGGTTTTAACCACATGAAAACATTGGTGTTATGATTTTTGATCTAGTTGTGTGAGCAGTTTCTTAAGGTGTTCATCAAATGTGGGAATACCTTGTTTTGGCAAACATTTATAAATATTTTGATACAACCAATACAAGTTTGTTACATTATTTTTTAGGAAATGAAATTTGTTAACAAAAAGACAAGATGTTTATATCACAAGCCAAATATGTATTAGAGTTAATTAAAAAATTCAAGATGGAAAATTGTAATGTCAATTGAACATCGATGGATGTAGGATTGAAAATTCTAAAATATATAAATGAAATAAGTTTATCAAGTTGTAGGAAGATTGATTTATCTTACAACATCCGTACCAAATATGAATTTTGCAGTTAGTACGTTGTCAAGATTTTTTAATTGTCTCAAGATGGGGAATTGGAATGCAATAAAGAGGTTGTTGAGATATATCACTAGCTCTTTTAATTTTGATATTGCTTTCGAAAATAATGAAAAATATATTAGGATACTGATCCATAGGGGATTGTGTCCCCGAGGTGTAGGATAGTCAGTGACAAAGTGTGTTGTTAAGGCACTCTGTGATGTTAAAGTCATTGGTTCAAAACCTGTTGGGACAAAAAATCCATCCATGTTAAGGGTTGGTGTGGCTTAGGTGGGGTGTGATTCCTGGGTGATTTTGATGGCTTAGATGCCCCTGAGTTGCGGTTTCTCATCCACAAGCTAGTCCTGCAGGTCACAGACAAACTAGCAAACAAAAAAAAAACATAGGTGATTGCTTAAGACCAACTTGGTCTAATGTACTAGTCATTTGTGCTTTTAGTGTGCTTTTGTACTTTAGTTACACAATAGTCATTATTCTATGTTGTGCACAAGTGTTCTGACAATCCTGTTATTTTAAATTTTATTGACACTTAATTTGTGTTCTTTCACATCAATAGTCCATGATCTCTATGTAAAAATCATGGAGGATCACTTGTCTAAGAGATACAGAGATGGTACATAGTGATGTATATGATGTGAGCTTCTTTGAGTAATAATAAAGCCTTCATGTTGTAAATATTAGTGTCTTGATCTTTGATATATGTGTGAGTTATTTCTCTTTGGTGATCGACCCTCTGATTGTCAATGTGTTGATTTCTAACATGATATCAAAGTACTAGGGAGATTAATCTTTATTTTGATCAAGAATGGGGTAGCTTAGAATATATACAAAGGTTTTTTTATTGCAAGTTGAATATATGTTATTCATTTGCATGATCAAGCTTGGTAGTAGTCTCGAGTGTTTATAGTGTTCTAGATCCATTCTTATTGATTTGAAATTGGACTTGTGAAGAGCTTATCATCGACTTTTGAATATATGATTTTGTTGTTCTTTTTCTCTTAGATATATACCTTATGGATAAATTTTGATCATTTTGTTGCATCCATAATGTTTGTTTTAGATAGGTTTCCCCTCTGTTTCATCATAAATGCCTTCATTTTATTGAGATGTAAATATTTTCCTCTAATGAGCCATGGACATCTATTTTAAAAAGGGGGAAAATACTAGTTTAGTGAGTTTTGATTTTATATTTATGGTGGGTTTCTTGGTTTTTCCAGTGTGCTCCTAATTTTTGCAATTTGTGGTTGTTGTTTTTATTTGTGTAGGTCTGTGCATTGATTGATAGTATTTGTTTTGTCCCTTCTCAATTATGTGGTTGAGTGGTCCCTGAGGCTCCCTTTTGTTATTGGTTCAATGGAGGTCGAGATTTTTGTTAGCATAATCCTTCTGCCTTGGCTCATGGGATCCTCCTACCATTGATTAGGCCTTCCACATAGTCCAAGCTCCCAAAAAAGTGTGCTTCTTCCAAGTCAATCAATGCATGCCCATATCCTTTCCAATTTGATAATCTCTCATAGTGGGAGAAACCCCTCCTTGGAGCTCATACCACACACATGATTGCTCCTACTATGGGAACACATTTTTCTAATGACCACATTTCTAAATGGTCGTCCCCAATTTTCTCATGATCCTTGACACAATTGAGAATAAGACTTCACCACCCTTTGATACTAGTAATTCCCTTAATGACTATGCTAGGATATGGTACCAAGGGATATGCTACAATCCACCATGTGGGTTCAACACACAAACTTTGACTAGAGACCATGCAAGCACTTGAAAATGGTTAAGATCCTGTCAAGTGGCTTCCTTACCACATCATTGGATTGATTTGTCAAATCGATACCTTAGTGGATTAGCCATATCACCCTTGTGCCACATCATCACAGTGCCAAAATAGCACCTTGTCATGACCACACTGCCACATGGACTATTTACATGATCATTATGTCATGACAACATTTTTCATTTTCATTGACCACATCAATAGCTATGACAACACTACCAAATAAGCCTACCCAGTTAGAATTAATACGTTAGCATTTTGTTGACCCCTCTACATTGTCTTTTCAGTTTTGGAAAGTGATTTTCAAATGGGCATACGTTTCTCATTTAATTGCATTCCTTTTCAATGATGTATTTTTAGAGTGTGTATTGTTTTGTGCTATATGCACTAGTGCAACCAGTTTATGGAAATTCCAGTGTCTAATTCACAAAAACGCCTCACTTAATAATCATTTTTGTAACTTTGAAGTGCTTATGTTGGTGATATGAGCACCTTTTTTAGTGTCATTTATTTCACAGTGCACTATTTTTTTGTGTGCTTTGTAGTGGTATATTTGGTTTTATTTTTATATGCATCTAATTTCTATTTATCACTATGACCAATCTGAATGAGATTTGCCTAACTAGTACTGACTATTGCTCATGGAAATCCTACATGGAAGACCCATTGAGAAGTAAGGCATTGTTTAGGATCACCTTGGGAACAAAAAATGCACCTTTGGATCCCTTAAGAAATCCAAGTAGGGAAATAAAAATGACGAAGGTTGTGGAGTCAATGGCATGCCAATCTCTGCAGATCTCAAGTTTCATCTTCAAAGGATTGAAACAATATATGCAACATGGATCAAGTTTGATAAATGTTCAATACACATAATAATATCTAAGTTGATAAGCTATAAAATTATGCAATTTCTTTGGATCATGGTAATTTTAATCACATTGAAGATCATATATCAAGGTTCAAGACTTTGAGACTTTTGCTTGCAGAGTCTGGTATGAAGAACCATGATGATCGAATGACACCATCCATACTTTCTAAACTTTGTGAACCTTACTATGTGTTTATTTTTTCATTTTATTCCATTAAAGAAGCTTTTGGAAATACTTTTAAAATGCCCAGTTTTGAATCATTTTGTGAACAATAAATGTGAGAGTTGGGCAAGCTCTTGCACATTGGTGTCATTTCTATACATGCCAAGAACAAAACCTTAGTGTTACAATGAAAAAAATTTCTAAAGAAGAAGTAGTCCAAGAATAAAAAAAGGAACAAGGGCCCTAAAGCTAATGAACCTTCCCCTGCTCCAAACACTTAACAAGGAGTAAAGTCCTAGGGAAAGAAGTCTAACAAATAGTATACCTTTCTATGGATGAGATGTCCATTTAGAATTGCATTGTTGAAAGAAGACAAAATCTTTGGAGGAAATCGTGAAGCAACACAACATAAAGATTGATCCTCCCCAGAAACCATGAAGCAACACAACATCAATATTGATCCTCCCCAGAAACCATGAAGCAATACAACACCGAGATTGATTCCTCCCCCCTTCTTCTAAAGGTCATTCACTTTTTGTTTCTCCCTACAACTTCAATGTAAACAATTCTTATGTAGATGAGTGAATATTATGTTCAAGGGCCTACCACCAAAAGGAAAAGGGTAGAGCTACATTTTCTACACCTGATGGTTGTAAAATATGCATATTTATGTTGGTGATAATATTTCCTTCTGAGTTGTAGGTCAGGAAATGTTTAGTTAGATGGTGGTGTTTTTAACCTTGTACAATGTGTTCCTAATATTTCTTGCAATCTTATCTTTATTTATCATATTACTCATTCTAGTGTAGTCAAAGGTGTAGATTTTTTGCCTCATACCATTCTAATAAACGATGTAAAGGATCGTCAATGTGTAATTTTGATGATTTTTTTTAGATTGTAGAAGTTTATCAGTTTTGGGTTTTGTCACTTATGTTTTGGTTGTTCAAGCACTCAAATTACTACTCACTTAAACAATTATGTAATTAATATTGGTGTAGGGCCTTCCTCTCGCTTCTTTCCAAGATGGTGTTTGTTTAGGGTGTGTTTTGAAAAAGCATCATTGAGATAGTTTTGATAAAGGTGACTCTAGGCATGTGCCAACTCCTTTGCAACTTGTTCATAATGATTTATATGATCCTTTACCCACTGTCCCCCTTTATGGTTCCGAGTATTTTTTGACCTTTATTTATAATTTTTTTACGCACAATTGGGTTTATTTTCTTACTTGTAAGAGTGAAGTATTGAATAATTTGTTTTCCTTCAAGGACCTTGCTAAAAAAATGATCATCACATTCATAAACTTCAATATGATAATGGAGGCAATTATGTTAACGATCAATTCCTTGTTTTTTTTTTCATTAAAGGGAATTTAGATGTAGTACATTGTCCATTATACTCCGCAATAGAACAATGTGGTTGAGAGAAAGAATCAAAACCTAAAAGATATGGAAAATTGCATGATTTAGTCCATGAATATAGCCCCTAAGTTTTGGGATAAAGTCATTAATTGTGCAAATTACATATTCAACTACACTCCTACACAGGTTGTGCAAAATGTAACACTAGAAGAAGCATGGAGAAAATACAAGCCAAATGTTATCAACTTTCAAGTGTTCTACCACGAATTTAGGGCTCACATTCTATATAAGAAGCATAAGCTTTGCAACCCAAGAGTAAACACGGTATTTTTGTCATTTTTTTGAAGATGTAAATGGCTATCTCCTTTATGAACCACTACAAAGATTATTCTTAGTAGAAATGTTCTATTTGATGAATGTTTCTTAAATTGTGACGCTTGCTCTACAATTGTGCTATATTTTGTCTTCAATCTGATTTTTACTTTTACTTCTTTGTTGACTTCTTCTTCATCTATTCTCATGATTGTGTTTATGTTCTTTTTTTTATGAAAATGAGGAGGAGGAACCTCCTACGTCCGCATGCTTCCTCTCCTCCTATAGTTGAGTCTATTGATCCTTAACTATAGTTCAACCACTTCCTAGATGGGTCAAATAGAGTCAATAAGTTGTTGGTTCTTCAGCTAATGATTTTGTTGTTCCTTGCTAGACTCATTCTTAGATGCGACATTAAACATGGATGGAGTGGATAAGTATAATGCCTCATTCACAGCCAAAGGTTGTCATCATGTTAAATGCCTTAACTATTATTAAACATTTTCTCCAATTGTTGAGATGGATTCCATTCACCTTGTCTTTTCACTTACAACTTCACAGAGATGGGAGATCCATAAGATGGATGTTAAGTCTTCCTTCTTACATGGGGATTTACATGAAGAAGTTTATACCAAAAAAACCTCTTGGGTTTGTTTAGGGTGACTTCAATTTTGTCTGCGACCTGAAAAAATCTCTCTATAGACTCCAATAAGTACCACAACACCGTGGTCTCTGTATGAGGAGATGAAGTGATTTTTACTTGTTTTCTAGATGCCATTTTGCCCCAATTGTTCACACAAAGTGAGTGGGTGATGAGTTTCTTATTCTAGTTTTGTATGTTGATGATCTCATTCTCAGTGGTAGTGATCCTCGTCTGATCATCCAAGTGAAGTCCTATCTTAGGAATTGGTTTGAGATGACAGACTTGGCATTTGCAATATTTTCTTGGCCTTTAAGTTTTGCAAACAAAAGAAGATATTTCCCTTTCTTAGCCTAAGTATGCCCTTGATTTCCTTCACAAAATTCATATGGATAATTGTAAATTACCCTAGACCCCTTTTTAGTCTACAATTAAGTTGTTTGGTAATTGATCCATGTTTGTTCATATCATTGGTCTATGATTTCAATTTAAAGATCATGGAAGGTTACTTATCAGATATATGGAGAGATGGTAGATAGTGTTGTACTAGATGAAAGCTTTCTTTTATAAATAATACTGATTTTCCATTACTCCATAAATGTTTCCCTTTCTAAACGTTTTACCATGTGTTTTGTTATACAAAACATTAAGTGATTTTGAAGTTAAAATTTGAACACATTCTTTAATTCCATGAGATATATGCATATATACTTGGAAAAACCTTATTCATTTAAAATTATTACTTCAAATAATAATTATATTAAAAATAAACCTTCAATAAAATTAACTTAAATATTTAAGTTAACATAATTAATTAACTAACTCATATGAAATAAAATTCATTTATCACATGACATTGGTGTGATAATATTAGACAACAAATTGAACTCCAAATTCTCATTATTTAAATATGAACAAATATGAAACTACAAAGAATGTCCACGTAATCAATTGTTAAACCCGTTTACAATTTCATGACAGGTTATATTATCTAAACACAAGCAAATGATCTAGACTACCTAGATTTGAACAAATGCTCTACGATGGTAATAAAAAACAATTTAGGTAAAACAATTTAGAATATTGTCACAGATTCTGTTGTAGTCTAGTTGGTTAGGATACTCGGCTCTCACCCGAGAGACCCGGGTTCAAGTCCCGGCAACGGAAAGTCTTATAAATATTTTTCATATATCTTTTACTCTGTTGGTAATTAACGAAACTGTAATACTCTAAAATGTTGAGATATACACTGTTAGATCTAAAATGTTTGACATAAACTGTAATACTCTAAAATGTTGAGATATACACTGTTAGATCTAAAA
>CBVK0103556037.1:0-15581 GCA_900067695.1 Picea abies
TATTGTTGTGAAATCATGTCCACTTACCTTAAAGTATGTGAAAGGACAAATCTATACGGTAATTTGTGCTAAGGAGTTAGGTGGATTTCCTTGGGTGCCAAGTGGAAATTTCAACACATGCATACTAATTTTTTGGGTTTGGGGAATCCGACCATGATTCTACATGTTAATTATTTTACTTTGTTCACTCACTCGCCATGAATGGAGTTCACCATTAATGTGTACATAACTAGAATCATTCGACCTACAAATTGAAGGATTGAAGGGAAATATTTGCTAGTAAATTAAACTTTTATGTTTGTTACAGAAGGCTAGGATGCTTATTATGTAAATTCTTATAGGCATGAGCACGGGGTTGCTACGTGATCCAGATTTATGAGAGGAAAGAAATGAAAACACATATATGTAATATTAACATAGAGACACATTGAATAATAACATAGATATAGTAAAACTTGACTTCTATTAAATAAGAAATGTTTTGAAACTGTAAAATGCAGACTGAAATAAGCTTGCTAGAATGGTGGCATCTTATCCCTAAGAAGAGATGTGACAACTATGTTCATTTGAAAGAATACAATGATGTTTATAATGAATCTCTAGATTCCTTTTTAACATAAAGAAAATAAAAAACCCTAACCCCGAAAGATGAAACACCAAAAGGTTTGTGGGCCCCAATGGGGGTAGTTGGTACGTCAACTCCCCAAGGGCATAACTTTTGCATACTATCTTCGTTTGGGGCATTATATACCTCGTCAGAAAGGTATATCTAGGGAGTACATATTCTGTTTGACCCATCCTATTCCTTCCAGTATAAATTGATCGTTGTCATGCCCAAAAAACATCGTTTAGGGCCTCAAAACGACCCCGGAAGTTCAGGACCTAAAAAACCGTAGAAACCTTCCAAGGTGGAAACCCATGTTTTGAGCCAGTGGAATAGGTGGGTGGACACCGATTTACACCTGGATCAATCCTCCCCCCTTAGGAAGCAATTCTCTCCATTGCGCCAAGCCCCGGGGAAGCTTTTGTTGAATATGAACCTTGGTGAGTTGCTTGCCTTACTGAAGAAGTTGCTTGCTTAGATTGTTGAAGGATTTTATGAACCTATTGTTGGAGGGGTTGCATATGTTTAACCAATATTTTTGCATGATCTTCCTGAGTGTGGGAGGACTCTGTTGATGAAGGTACAGCATGGTGAACATCAATGGATTTATCATAACTTGATTTGACTGGGCAATATGGAGGCACCCCCTTAGGTGTAGTAGGAATATCTTGGTGCTCTTATACAATATTTTTTATCTTCTTATGTTGAATAGAAGGGTATTGGACTGAGGCTGCAGTGGTTTCAGTTTCCTTCTCTTCTAACCAGGTTGTGAAGAGGCTAAACTTTGTGGTATGAGAGATTAATTTGTGGCAATGTTTTGTCTGTACAGTAGTCGAAACTACCTCTGATATCCTGTAGGGTTGACCCCCTAGAGTAAAAATGACGCTCTGGGGTCGAGACTCATAAACATCATGACGCCTCCACATATATGGTTGGCCTAAAATAACATCACAGACTTCCAGTGGGGAAACATCACACAGTACATCATCCTTGAAGGGCTTGATGTTGTATGACAGGCGACACTACTAGCTGACATGAAGATCTTGTCCCTGGTGTAGCCATCCAATGTTGTATTGATGTGGGTGTGGTGTGGTTGACAAATCCAACTGCTTGACGACCTCTACTTAGATGAGGTTCTTATGGCTTCCTCTATCAACAATAAAATGCAATGTGGTCCCCTTCACCCACATATGTGAATGGAAAAGGCACTCCCCCTCCTCAGAATCCTCTTATTCTGTTGGTTGGATTGTTTTGATCGCGAAAATAGCAGCGGGTTCTGCATCAATTATCTGTCTCCTTTTATTATTGTGTAAATCGGAGTCTGAGTCAGGGCTCGGCTCTGTTTTTCTTTAAGATCAGCTACCAATGAGTGTTTCAAGTGGCATTCATCAGTTTTGTGCCAAGGGATTTTGTGGAAGTTGCACCAATTCCCAGTGTCCTTCTTATTCTTCTTGTTTCCCTTGTTTTCCTATGGCTTGGACTAGTTATATTGAGTTTGAATGTTCTGTGTGTTAGGGCTTCCTTTACCATACTTTGGTTTTTGTGGATTTTCAAACCCAAATTATCATTTGTTCTGTTGCTTAAATTTATTCTTGATTTTGATAGCATATCTATAAGTGGCTCCCATATATTATATGTCTAGAAACTCCATTTCGGTTTGGATGTACCTGTGTAGATCCTCGCAGTATTTAAGAACCAGATGTCCCTCAGATTCTTTGATACCCAGCTTGGTGCGCAAGGTATGGAAGTTATTTGTGAACTCTGGCATTGTTTGGTCCCGCTTTTGATGCAGTGTGGTCCATATCATGTACTAGTCATCATAGTTTCCCACAGGGTAATATTTCTCCTTGACTGTATCCATAAAAAAATCCCAAGTGGGCTTGACCTCAAATATTCCTGTTAGATTTTCATTAGTTTCATTAACATTAGATTTTCCATAGCATTTTTATCTTCTTTTAACATTCAATAATCATATACTGAAATATATAAGAAGAATATTTATCCTGGGAAAACCCCAACCAACTTTTCTTAGAGAGAAATTTTCCAATATTCCAATACAACCATGAACAAGCTCTATTCACAAGAGTAAACCAACACTGAATAAATCATGATAACAAATACTTATCTTCTTCCTGAAAAACCCTAGCGAGGGTAGACAACTTAGAAGAACCATAGAACTCACATCAAGATAGAACACCATAGAGAAGGAAATAATATAGGTGCATCACTAGAAATGGCACCACAGAGCTGGCACCACTGATAACTGGTAACTGCAGTTTCTACTGCAACTACTATTGTAACTGCAACTTCTACTGCAACTACAACTAGAACTAAGCAACTGGGAAGCACCATACAAACTTAGAAAAACTCTTCCATAGGAAGAACACAAGAGAGATCACCAAGAACAACCAATAATATCCTTCCCCAAGTGGGGCGCACTCTCCAAGAGAACCAAAAACTAGAAATAGTGAAATTGCAACTACAACTACCTAGTGTGCATTGTAGAAAGAAGAACTACGTGGTTGTACAAATGAATTGACCCAAATTTATATTTATACTAATATGGGTGCCTTTCTAGGGCCGACTTCTTATTATGGATCTTCAAATTTACTTTATTAATTATGTGGGTCGACTTCTCTTCCTAGAAATTATATTTCCACTTTATTATTATTTCCTGTGGGTCGACTTCTCTTCTGTGGTCTTCTATTTCACTTTATTATTTTATGGGGTGTTCTTAAATTTTTCAATGTTCTTCCTTTGACTTCTTGGAATATTCTTCTTCTCTAAGAAATTTTTTCTAGGAGGAAAATAACTCCCACAGCTACCAAAACATCAACACTCCCTCTTAGTTAGGGAGGTATCTTTTCACGATGTCTTCATCCAATAGTCCACTAACTACTCTACAATCAACAAGTAGCACACAACTACTACCATGTCATCGGTAGCTCAAATCATCTGTCATAGTCTCTATGATCAAGCAGCACATAGTTGCTCCCAAGCGATGTGGTAGTCTCCATGACCATCAGCTAGTAGCACACAACTACTACAATGTCATCCAAATAGAACATGATTGCGTCGATCCATAGTAGTACATAACTATTGTATGGTGATACACAATCACTTCCAGTGGTACACAACCACTATATTAGCACACAACTATTGTCCAATGATACGCAATCACTATCTGAGCCACACTCTATTGGAGTAATTTGGGCAAGATGTTGAATAAGTCATGTGTTGAAACCCTACACACTCAAGAAAGTATTCGGTAGTTGTCACTCACTCAACATAGTTATCGGTGATCACAAGGACCATTAATATAATCCAGAAATATGTCATAGAATAATGTCAATCCTCCCATATGTTGAAAGCCACGCCATGGGCTACAGAGACCATTCCTACATGAATGTCAATCTCAGACTATTTTCTAATCAGGTCACCATATGTACCATAGAGATCAATCTCTACCCATATGTTCCTTAGAAAATATCAGTCTCGTATCAACCACCCTAATAGGGACTCCATTTCCTTAGGGGGTGGACTATTCAACCTGATCAGGCCATTAGCTATGCCTTAGGAGAATATCGGTCCTTGACCATTTTCCTAACTGGGCTACAATATGTGCCTTAAGAAAATACAAGTCCATGATACGTCAACAATCTGTCAACCTGGACCATTCTTAGTGAGAATGTCAGTCCAACAGTACAATGACTATCCATCAACACTCCCTCTCAACCATGGGAGTAATCTCCATAAGCCCCAACTTGTCTCTGAAGTATACAAACTTCCCTTTGAACAAGGGCTTTGTCAGAATATTTGGTGTATGTTCATCGGTGGAGATGTACTGGAGCTTCACTTCTCCCTTCTAGATTTTATCACGGAGGTAGTAGTACTTGATCTCAATGTAATTCAACTTTTCATGGAACACGAGGTTCTCTGAAAGCCTCACACAACTTTGATTATCATAGTATATCACAGTCGAATCTAGCTTTTGACCAAACAATCCAGAAAATAGCTTACGGATCCATAGTTCTTTCGTACAAGCATCACAAGATGCAATATACTCTGCCTCTACTGTATTGAGTGTCATTGATGCTTGCTTCCTGCTCAACCATGAGAACATACCTAATTCCAAACTGAAGCAACATCTAGATGTGCTCTTCTGGTCCATTGCACTCCATGCCCAGTCAGAGTTTGTTATAACCCCGCAGCTTCATATCTCCATCATAGACATATCTCAATCCATATCCAATGATACCATGTAGGTACCTCAACATATGTTTTTTTGATATCCCATGTATATGTCTAGGCTCAACCATGTATTGACTCAAGGTGTTCATCGCAAAACATCCAGCCTGGTGTTAACCATGTACATCAAGGATCCAATCAGTTGTATGTACATCATGGGATCCACCAAATATGAAGATGAATCATGCAGGAGCTTCAGATTTATTGTCATGGGTGTGGCCATGGAATTGCAGTCCATCATCCCAAATCTCTACAGGATCTCATCAATATATTTTCCTTGGCCAAGGAAAATCTCATTTGGCCTTTGCCACACCTCCAATCCAAAGAAGTAATGCATCAGACCTAGATCCTCCATCTCGAACTCTGAAGTGAGATCCATCTTGCACCCATCTATGAGCTTCTCATCCTCTGTAAGAAACAGGTCATTCATTATCAAGGGGAAATCATCCTCAAGCTCACTAAAATAATTGTCTCGCATATCCTGCCATGGGTGTCTGCTTAAGCATGTACAAAGCTTCCTTAAATATGCAGACATGAGACTCCTCATATATCTTTGTGGCTACTTTATGTACACTTATTTTGCGATACTGGAGCAAGTGTCTCAACATAATCTTCTCCCTCTTACTGGGAGAATTCTCTAGCCACAAATATTTCTTTGTACTTCTCTATGCCATCATCTACAGCATGCTTGATCTTGTAGATCAACTTGGAAGTCACCACTGACTTCCCTTCTGGTCTCGGAACCAAGGAAAAATCCATATCCCAACCCTTTTGACTGGCTTCCTCCTCTGTCACTGTATAAAAATATATTGAAACAAGTAAATCCTCCCATGGGGTCTCATATCTCCTTGAAACAAGCAAATCCTAGAAGACATCTCTCTCTCCCATCTGAATATGAGGAGGAATACTTTCTGAATGAATGTATTTAAGCCACTGAATCTCTATGAGATCAGGCTTACTCTGAGTCTACATGCTCCCTCTGAATCTTAACTCCCTCTGAATCTATTTAATCTCCATAGCCATATGCTCCCTATGCATGTGTTGACCTCCTATCAATTTTTATCTCCTATGGAATGTCCTGGGGAGGATGCTTCTCCCTACTGGATCTTGAGGGTTGACTCCCTCTAAACTCTATCTCCTTCTGAGCTGGTACTTGGTGGGATCGCCTACATCACCACTGGTGGATCTATCTACTCCTCCTCATGATATGGCTCATCAATTCCATATATATGCATCCCCTTTGCATCCTGCAAAGTATCATGGGACCATGTTGGCCTCTTCCTGGTCACTACAACGATTATGGGTAGGCCCTTCTGCCTCTACTAACTCTTCCTGATAATATGAAGAGTAATCAACTGAACTAGAGGGATATGTATGGTCATCTTCAGAGAATTTTTCTCTTTACAATCAATCTACATATGATATACTTTGTATCTGCAAAAGTACCCTTCATTCTAGAAGGTTCTGACTTCATCCTCTTCTCCTTCATTAAATGGGTGTGTACTATCGGGTACACAACTCTATGTATGGATAGTGTTGAAACAAAATTTATTTTTCTTCTCTAAATCCAAATCTTCATTTTTCTCTGGTTACAGAGCCGCCCTTAGAGTCAAAAGGTCTTTCAGGATTTTTGGGTTTCAGGGTTCGGCTATTCACAAAGTATGTTTTTTAATGACAACCCCAAAGTCCCGGTATTGAAGTCTTGAAAAAGTGATTGTTTAAAGGGAATTGAACATATTTTAAAGTAATAATTAAAAACATGAAAGGCTTTATAAGCCTTTCACGTGTTCTTTTTCGGCCATCTCAACTTAAGCAGCATTCCAAATGTCCCAACGTGCTTTTCGTGAAATACCTTTTAATCATGATTAATTAAGGTTTAAAACATACTTAACAGATCATTAATCAGTCACAATTAGAGAAATCAAAGAGTCGACCTTGAGTCTCCTTAAACCCCGATTCCTGAAGTCGCAAAATTCTTAAAAGATAATGCTATGTTTATTAGGAAGTAAGAAGGTTTAATGATAATAGATCCCATCGCGATTTCGCGATTCAGGATTTCTTGCGTTAAAGAGTCGTCGGAGTCTCGATACTCCAATACACGAAAAGTAAAGACTAACCCATGATCACGATTAATTAAAGGGTTAAAATAAGTGGTTAGCGCCTAAATAAATCCCATCGTGGTTTCGCGATTCAGGCTTTACTTGTGTCATACCTCTTGGGGACACGATGCTCAAAACTCCGAAACATGAAATCCCAAAAGAATTAAGTGCTTAAACATAATTAACTTAATTTTAAAATGAGCATTAAGGGTATTAAATGACTTTTCGCGTTCCTCTTTTCGGGAGTTTTCAAAGACATTCCTTCCAAAATCCCAGTTTTGAATCATCGATATGTGGCAATACCTATAATGGATTAATGGAGATATTTTTTTGACATAAGGTGTGTATCTCCAGGCATACCATCCCCATTAAAGCATTTAATTTTTATCGACTATATCGGTACGCTAAATTTAAGACAGGTTAAAGGGAAATAAAGGTTTGTTATTTTGAATTTCATTCTTACTTTCATACTAGAAGCAATTTACACTCAGAAGAACTCACACATTTCTTCTCTGCAACAGGTTTCCATTTTAGTGCAAACATCATGGCACCCAGAAAATCTCCTAAGAAGAGTGAGGAGGCAAGTGAAAGCTCGAATCCAAATGGAGATGTTATATATGACACTACGCCACATGCTATGGATTCAGTCAAATCATGGAGGTAGATTTTTGAAACCTTAGACTATGAGATTAGGAATTTCCCCGACGATTTTAGAAATGAAAGGACTGAAAATAAACTCAAAGACATAGCAAAGTCTGAGCTTCACAAAATAGCCACACGGCCGAGACTCATGTCATATAATGACATGATAAGCTGGGCTTTAGAGAAAACTGACATTCAGAAAAGGAGCATTCTAAACAACCAAGAGGTCGTCATCAGCTCGTTCAGACCCGAGCACATCCAAGTAATGTATAAACTGCCCCCTACTTCTAAATACATTTATAATGTTGAATTCATGAAGTGGAATTTCAAAGAAAGGAGTGTACAGAATTCGATCAAACATATCCAGGTATAATCAAAGAATGGTGGGGAATTCCAGTGAGATTTAGAGTTGATACTCATGGATTTTATGCCACAATTCCGTTAAATGAATACATGTTTTATATATATTTGATGCTATGTAGAATTTTTAGGAAGAAAAACCCTACCCATTTCCCTACAGAATGGGTGCCACTTATACACGAAGTAGCCGAGGGTTACAATTTCAACTGGGGTAAAATTTTATCAGATAATTTAACTAAAGATATTGCAGAGTACCAAATGGAAAAATCAAAAGGTCGACCTACATATTTTTACATGTCTGCATATATTATGGATGTTATATGTTACATGACTCACTTCCCCTTGATGAATTGGAGCTGGAACCCAGCCTACAAAAAGCCCATTCATGTTTATCACTCTAAAGTATGGGAAGAGAATGTTAAAGATTTCTTTTACAAAATCTATCACTACGTAGTGATACCTTTGCACCAAATCCTGTATGGTTACGCACCCCCTCGTATTTCAGAGTCAATCATGGGAAACCTCAAGGAAATTGTAGATTGGTTTATTGAAGAGGGTTTCTCCTATGTCAGGGTTTTTGGGTGCTCGATTTCTCCTCATGCACTTCCAAAATTCCTTCCTGGCAGACTGGTGTGCAGGGAGGTGGCCTACCAAATAGTAACAGGTGGCATCGACACAGAATTGAAAGCAGCTCAGAAGAAATTCTGGCCACTTTTTCCTGTACAGATTGGGAAGTGTTCATTGCTTAACTTTGGTCATTCCAAGGTTGAAGTTGCAACACTGGAAGACATCAAATTGGTAGATCTTGAACTCAGAAAAAATGACCCTTATCAAATTGTAGGAAATCATCTCGCTCATTGCAGTATGAAAATGTATGAACATGAAGCTTCTCCCTGTGACGACATGTTTCATGTTCAAGGGAGCTAGAACCTATGAGGAAATATTAGACAGAGTTTAGGCATTATCACCCGACCTATAGACCAACTTTTTGACTTTCCAGAAGCACGGGCAAAGTGGTTTGCCGAAGATACCGCAGGGATAATCAACAACCCCTCCTCCAGCTCAAGGAAGTATTCCCCCAAGTTTCATATCAGAGGCTCATAATAAAGGGACTGCAGAAGAAAATCCAAAGAAGACTGAAGCATCTTCACAAAAAGAAAAATCTTCACAATCAAAGAATCCAGGGTCTGAAACGAGTTCCAAATCCGAGACTCCTTCAAAGTCGAGTCAAATGATCCCTCCTTTATCATCAACTATTCCTACCGATATCCCTAAAACAGCAGGAGAAAATCAATCTACAGAGTTGGGTAGCCCTATTACATCATTGACTCATTTACAATCAACTTTTGGGACTCCTCATCTGGAATTCATTTATTTAAGTGACCTTACTCCTATCTCCAGAGAAGATATACCTTCCTCTGACTACTTTTTCAATAGGAAGAGGAAGGTTTTAGTTAAACAGGAAATGCATCTAAGAGAAGGCACGATGGTGAGGAAACACAAGGTGCTCGTAGATGGGCAGAACCTAGAAGAGGAAGGTTTCACCACAGAAGTAGCAGGCTCTATGGGAGCTTTGGAAATGACCAATTTATTCTCAGTTGACTCTATGAAAACAAGGCTAAAGTAAAAAAATCAAATGGTAGCTCAATTGGAAGACCAAATAAGGCACACTGAAAATAATATTCGAGAGGAAGTAAATCAAAGAGTTGAACACACCCGCACTGTGGACAAACAAGAAATGCAATTGTTGAAGTCTAGTTTAGATGAAGCAAACAAGCAGATGCAAGTGAGTCAAGTACAGGTTATTCAGCAGGAAGAATTAGTAAGACAACTACAGGCTGAGTTGAAGTCCATTGAAGGACAAGTTGTGAATATAATATAATTTCAAGCCCAAGCACTAGAGGTACATGAGAAACTACAAGAAGAACAACAAAACGTACTTTCTAAAATAGAAATCATTCAAAACTACTTCCTAGAAATAAGCCACTCACTGGATAACATTGCTTTCAAGTAAAAAGAGGCTACAGCAGCTTGTGTTTCTTTTCAAAAGGCAGTAGCATTTTCAGCTAGAGAGGAAGTACCAGCAATCCCAAAGCTGACTATAGGAGAATAGATTAGGGGAGACATCATATTAAAAACATGGGAGACCAATATTGCCGAAAGCAGAAAAATGGCAAGAGAAATTAAGAAAGAATGTGAAAAAGTTTTTGATCAGCTAGATACAAAAACATTGGGGATTGGTAAAGGTGATTGTCCTGGGCTATTAGGATAGATCAATGTTGCAAGGCATCAACTACGTATCAAGGAGAGATGGAATGAAGCCCAGTTCAAGATTTCACAATTGAAATAGCTTGACATCACCCAAATGGATAAGTGGCTAATAAAGCCGAATCTATAGCTGCAGTCGACAAAGTTTGAAAAGGGAAATATTGAAGACAGGTTACCCCAAATTCAGAAGAAGTTGTATGTGTTTGAAGCAAAGGATACAACAGAACCTTCCAGAATTTTGGCACAGTTTCTAGACAGGTGCGTCGAGTGTTCTGGACCAAGCAAAGGAAGAGCTTCAAAGAAATGATGAAGTAATGCATGTATACTCATTTTTGTACAACTGTTAGAAAAGTAAAAGTAACCGATCAAAACGGTTCAAATTTTGTGTTCTGTAATCGTTAACACCTAGGAGATGAGGAGAATACCAACCGTCTAGGGTTGATGATTTTCTTTGTATAAATACAATTTTTAAAGATGGCACCAAGGGGGGGATTTTTCCTTGGCTGATTGTAGCAGAGAATTTTTTCATTTGCCAGAATTAATACAAATGCAAATAGAAGACTCCAGATCCCGTCAAGTTTGAGTTATTTGTTCCTCTGTTATTTCATATTTAACCTCATTTCTTATATATCTTTGATGAATGTTGAGCTTCAATTTAGTACAACCTCTACTGTGGTGATTCATTATTTTATTCATCTAATCATTTACAACTTTTCCTCTGTATTAACTATCAGCAGGTACAAGATATGAATTACTTAGATTTTTATATCTTATACTTCATTAAAGTTTCTCTTGTCTATTTTATTCTTCTGTCACAAAGTGAGATTCTTCCTTGGTTGATGCCTCACCTGGTTCCACAGCTTTATGTTTTCTTTCATTTCATGCATGGTTTTCAGTTTAAATCAGATACGGGAAACTGCTAGCCCAATATTGAACCCAGCCTTACAGACCAGACCAGTATCACTTTAACGCTTTTTAACACCATCTTAAAAACTGCTACCACCCGGGTTGAAATTGAACGTTCATGGGCAGCCATTGAGCAGGACATTAGTGTCTAGGAACAATTGGAAGCTAGACAAAGAAAAATCAAAAATCAGCCATAGATCCTTTTCCTAAGAGTCATCCTTCCTTTCTTTATATCATAGACCCTCTTATTTTCGGATTCCTAGACTTTATACATTCAATCCTTAAGTATAAACTCTGGAACAACATCTTTTTGGCATCGTTGCCAGGGATAGAGAGACGAAATTATTTTCCCTAGGAGAATGACATTCGCAAGTTTCTTTTGTTTGATAGTGAACAAAGACTGAAAACTTTATAAAGGATAAGTTTTATTATTCACTTGGTGACTCCACAATTTAAATAAGTTGTCATCCGGTCGAAGGAACACCAGACAAAACCCAGACGATGAGCAGACCTCGCATGTTTCCGACCCTAAAAAATTATTGAAACCAAGAGGATTCCTTAAGCAAGCTACTGTGGTTTACCAACCTAAGTCCACACAGTCTAAGTCTAAGATTCCACTTGAAACCATAAACCCCAAACTAGTTCTACCCAAAACTAAGACTGAAGCTCTTTTGACTACCTCCGGTGAAAGAGAAGGTCAGGCTTCTATAGTAAAGTCTATTTCGATTGATATCCCATCAGATCTTGAACCAAATTTCCCAACCTCACAAATTATAGAAGAATATACCATACACTCAGATTCAACCACTGCAAGTTCTCCTGTCTACATTTCTTGTAAGTCAGAAAAATTGAGTCTCGTTTCCCCCTTTTCCAATTTTTTCATCTTCTGATAAGCGGTTCTCGGAATCTTTTTTTCTTCATCCCGAAGAAGCTAAAGGATCATTGTACATATTTGAAAACCCTCTTTATAACGTACCAGTTTCCTCTCCTAGAATATCTATGGCAGCTGTCAGAGGAGGAGGAGGGGGTGGTCAAGGCCCAACCCCACCCCCACCCCTAGGATTTTCACTAAAGTAGTTGCCAGATACGCTCCTCTAGTCCTCCCAGTAACCCTTCATGATTTACCTGAAAACTACATGAAAACGCTACCTAATTTTATAGGGGAGGGAAACTTAACCGCAGCCAAACATATAAATTTCTTTGATCAATTCATAGATATTCTCGGTCTTGAGCATGAAGACGTATATTCACGATTGTTTGTTCAAACTTTCAAAGGACAGGTGAGAACCTGGTTTCGAAGTTTTCCCGCAGGTTTGATTTTATCCTATGACACGTTAGAAAACTCTTTTCTCAAACAATGGGGTGAAAGGAAAGATCACTTATATTATTTAACTGAGTTTGGGGATTTAAGGAAGAAAAATTCAGAAACTGTTATTGAATTCATCCAAAGATTTAATAAATTATATAACAAGATCCCAATCGAAGTTAAACCTTCCCATCCTTCAGCAAAGGTAACTTTTGTAGGAGCTTTCGAACCTGATTTCGCACTATTATTGAGAGAAAGGAGAGCGGTCGATCTCACCCGAATGCAAGACGATGTCGTGGAAATCGAGTCAAATATGATGGCTTCTGGAAAATTAAAAACAAAAATGGAAACGAGAAACAAAGAGATTAAACGATTTAGGGAACAAGCTAGACCCTCTGGATCTGGGAGGTCTATAGATGACAAGATGGATGATATGGCAAAGATAATTAAAGAACTGTATAAAATTTCAAAGATGGAACTAGATCAATCTAAATCAGATCAGTTTGTTAGTAGAGAATTCAGGAGGAACCCCAATCCCCAAATACAACAAAGACCAATTAAAAATGAAGAGCAAAAGGTTCAGACTCCTTTAAAAAACAAAACTTTTATAGGAGGTAATGACATGCAAGAATTTGAGGATTTAGAAGAAGATATTAAAATCTCGGTGATGATTGTTATCAACCTTATTTAACTAGACAAGATTATGAGAGGTCTTTAAAAACAAAACATCGGTCTAATGAGGATAGCAATACAAATAAAACAGAGGATCCTTCTTGCCAGGGAATAGCCGATACTATAATGGTCAAGCTCCAAATCAAGTATAATCTAAGGTCTAAAACTAAAAACATGACAACTACCCAACCAAAGAAAATCTTGCTGAGAGGCGAGGTATATGAACCAGCTCCAAAGGAAACTGAAACACAGAACACCAGGATAAAAGGAATTGACCCACAAGGTGCCAAAACTAAGACAGTCGAAACACAGATGGAAGGAAAAAAAACAACTGAAAACAAAGCAATACAAACAAATAAAGCAGAAAAGAAAGAGATCAAAGTACCAATCAGAGAAACCGAAAAAACTATAGGAGGTTTCAGCCTAGAAAATGATATTAACAAAATCAAAATATCGATACCTTTGGTTGAACTAGCAAGGAATCCTGTTTACCAAAAACAAATCACCAAAATGATAAATTTTTCAGATATGGGAAGTCAATCTGACGTTATAAATTTGGAAGATGATAAGCCTAATATAATTTTTGGTCCACATTTTGAAGGGGCCAGAGATACCGGTCCTCCCTTCTACATTACACTAAATGTGCACGATCGCCTGCTACATAAATGCATGCTGGATTCTAGAGCCTCACATAACATGATGCCCAAGGCTATTATGGATAGAACTGGCCTTGAAATTACCAGGTCATACAGAGATGTGTATTCGTTTGATTCGAGGAAAGTTAAATGTGTGGGCATGATCAAAGACTTGGTAGTAAATCTTGCACAGATCCCAATAAAAAGTGTTTTGATGGATGTGGTTATTTATTATATACCTCCAAAGTATGGTATGCTATTATCCAGGTCTTGGGGTGCTAATCTTGGAGGATCCCTTCAGCTGGACATGAAAAATGCCACGATTCCCTTTTTCGGAGGATAGTTCACCCGATTGTACCAGGAAACACGGCTGGCATACACGATAAGTGATCCTCATAATCCTAGAAATTACCTTGTTTATGTCGTTGATCAGGACCTTGGAAATTTTATTTTATCGATCAATGATGATATAGATGAATGTGTTGAAGATTTCACAGAAGGAAATAAAACAGAAAGGATAAAAGAAAGTATATATAGTACTGGAATCTGGAAAATGTATTTCGATGGTGCTTCGTCATGTGAAGGAGTAGGCACAGGAGTATTCTTTGTAGCACCTGGAGACGAGTTTATCATTCCTTTCTCTTACAGACTACAGTGGGACATAGACTACACAAATAATGTATGCGAATACGAATCTTTGGTTTTGGGATTAGAGGCCGCCAGAAAACTAAACATAAAAAACTTGGAAGTCTACAGAGACCCAGAATTAATTGTGAAACAAGTAAATCAGCAGTATCAGGCCAAACAACCTAGATTGAGATATTATAGAAACTACGCTTGGGATTTAATGGAAAAAATTTTATCGTCAGTTAATGTCCATTACATTCCCCGTACAAAAAATCTGCAAGCTGATTCGTTAGCCAAAGCAACCTCAACTTTTTCACCTCCTACAGCTTTAAAACTTAAGTATCACATAGAGATCAGGCACAGACCCTCCATACCAAACAATATAAAACACTGGAAGGTGTTTGAAGATGATGAACAGATCAAAAAATTCCTCAAAATGGTGGAAGACTTTGTTGAAACGCACATCAACCAAGAAAACCAGAACAATCATACTTGGATTATTAACGCAACCCCGCTCTCACAGCTGGCAGTCGCTCCACCAGGACCTCCTGTTTCTCGCTGGCCCCGAAGAGTCGAAGCTCTTCCACTCCTCTGAGGAGTTATACCCACAGTCTACTCGGCGATCTTCCCCGCACGTGCTATCGGGAGATCGGACCTCACGAGATCGCGAGATTCACGGTGTTGTTCCTGGGAGAGCAAGCCCCGAAATCCCGATGGTCAAAAGTCAACCTCGGGCACGCCACCTGGATCCCACTACATCTCTGGGTCCCACACTGCCACGTCACTTTCGGGACTTCTCGGATCGCGGAATCCATGACTCCAAGTCCTTGCTGCTGGAGACCCCGAATGCCGAATCCCCGATGCTCCGGATTTGCGCCACCTGTCTCTCCAAGGATTTACGGCCCCGATCAAATCGAGAGGTCGCACTTCGCCGTTTCGACGTGCATGTGTTTCTTACACTCGCCAACTCCGATTCGCCGATACCCAATGACAACCAATTCCTGCCTACGCTCGAGGGTTAACCACCTTGCTATCTTCACCAGATCTGACGATCCACTGGGTTTCGCAAATCTCCACGACTATTCAAGTCATCGGTTCTCTTCCTCTGTGAAGAGATCTCTGTCCTGCCTCCCTCGTCCCGTGCGACTTCTACTGAGTCGATTCCTTCAGTGAACGAAAGGCTGCCCCTTCTGAGCTTCATCCTCGGTGAGATC
>CBVK0103564040.1:0-12331 GCA_900067695.1 Picea abies
TGGCTTTGGAATTATTCTGACCGAGTTTCACTGCTTTGTCATTTGTTGGCAGAACTGTTGGTGTTGTGTATCCATCTATAATTGATTGCCAAATTTCAAATCCTTGTGCCTGTATATATGTTTTCATTCTTATGCTCCAAAATGCACACTTTTGTCCATTGAACTTTGGTATTCCATTTTTATATAAGTATTTTCTCTCCATGATCTACGTTTCAGTGGTTAAACTGATTTCTGAAGGAACCTGCTCTGATACTAATTATTGGATTACTGAGAGGGGGGTGAATCACTAATAGAGAAATTTAATCCTTTTTAACCATATAATCCAAGTTTTATATCAATGTAGCATTATCATCCAATAATTGTAGAGAAAACAAGTAATGAACAAATGAACAATTATACACATACACAGTACACCAGTGTTTTATGTGGAAACTAAAAGCGGGAGAAAACCACATAATGCTTTTTCTTATACATCTTGAAGAATTACATTCATTAGATGAAATATTGGAACAGGGGTAGAATCAGGGTTCAACGCTTCAACAATGCACAAACAAAACCCTAACTACCATCCCTTTTGGAAACACCTATGAAGAAGATGAAGTCTCACCCGAGGTAGAGGCAGGGGGGTTGTAGGACTCATGTGTCTACAACTTAGCTGGGACACGGATATGTGATTACAATACTTAACAAATCACTTAGTTAATCAATATGCATTAGTTCTTAACTTCCATTCACATCAAAAATTAAACTCTCAATACATAATAGTGTTGTGATAAATAGATCAAACACTTCTAAGAACTTAGCATAAGTTTAGATCTAACATTCATTCACATCATAAAACATTAAGAATTCATATATCTATCTATCATTCATCAAGAACAATGCACTAAGAAAATAAATACATAAACACCATGAACAATATTTCACAAAAAAAAATAACACAGAATATATGTGGTTCACCCCAGTGTGGGGCTACATCCACCAACTCTTCTTCTTCTTTATTAGTCTCTCCAATATTCTTACATGCACCTAGCCACAAATCCAACTCCGCAAAGGAAAAGAGATCTGTGTGCACCTCGCCAGACCCTCCTTCCCCAAATCGGATCAACTCACAAAGCCTTACATAGTCTATCTGCACAGATCCTCTTACATTCATTTGCACAAAGCCTCTAGTCATGCACTAAGTCGATGACCTCTCTAAACCAAGTGATACTACTACTTCAATCATATAGATACTTATTTATCCATTACAAAAAGGGCCTAAACATGGGTAATCCCATGGGACGACATCCCATACCCGTTAAATGAACCCTAAAAGCCCAAAAATCCTGCAAAAAGGGAGAGATCCTGCGATCTCCACTTTACCTGGGCACTTCGTCTTCGACCAGCCTGTCGAAGTCCAAAAAATGGTCAAACATGACAAACGTTTCCTCAAAACTTGTTCAAGGGCCAACAGAACCCCAACACTCACCTGTGACTCATCCCAAGTCACTCTAATCTGGGAAATACTACATCTAAGGCCTCAAGCTTATCTCGATTTTGCTCGACTAGCTGCTTCGACAGAGCCTCATGCTCGGTGAACTCCTGGATTACTTTCTCAGTGACAGGCCCTTCTAGGCATTGTTCTACTATTGTGACTACCTATTCCAACTGTGATCCTTGTCCCTCAATCTCTTCAAAAATTGTGCAGGCTTCATCCTGCACCGACTGGAGTCGGTCGGTCATGTCCATAACGTTTCTCTGGATGGCAGTGACCTGCTAGTGAACTATGTGCTACTCCTGCGACCTTTTCATCTTCTCCATGATTGTAAGTAGCTTCAGTTGCTCTTGCACAGTCAATGTATGTTGCTTCACCTCCTGGAGTTGTGCCTCCAATATCCTTAGCTCTGGGTATTCTACAAGGCACTCATAGGTGTGCACACTTTGATCACTTAATTGCTTACATTCTGTGGTCAGTGCCCTGAATCTTTCTACTGCACTCCTGACAGTTTCTTCCCTCTGATCCTACACTTCTTGTGAAGCTCTCAACATTGCTTGAATTTCTAGCTCTACTACTCTTTCTTGAATATGTTGAATGGCCTCAATGAGCTTCCCCACCTGGCTCTCGGTTGTCTCTTCTTCCATCTATGCCAAGCCCAACATAGAGTGAAGTTCTCTAGTCACTACCTCTTTGACCACAATCTTCTCTACAAGCATTTGGTCTTTCTCTTTCTAGATTTTCTCTTTTTCCTCTTCAAACCCAAAGGTCCTCTTTCTCTTTTTACGCAACTTGAAGTTTCTCTAAGGCCTCCTTTTCTTGCTTCAAGGCCTATGTGGCCTACTCCTTCTCTTCCTGGACTCGATGAAGTCGGGTCTTTGTTGCATATGATAATATGCGCAATTGGGTGGGATTATCCCCCAAGTATACACTCTCTTTTGAGGATGGCCCAGTAGACACTACGTGGCTCGATTGGATAGATTGTTGGATGTCTTTCAGTTCCTTCTCAATCTTGTCATACAGTGTTTTTTGTTTGGCTTCATGTCTCTTCCTGATATCCTCTAAGGAATCTTCTACAGTTGTGATGGTGAGTTGGATATCATCCACTATGAGTTAGTCCTGTGACGAAGGCTTACTAGCTTAGAATTTCTTCCACACTGAGGGTTTTTGCGAAGAACCCTTCCTTTTCTTGGACGTCTCAGCATCTATAAGGGGATCCTTTGGTAGTGTCACTTCACCCTCTTCTTTCTTGTATTCTTGGACTTCTTCTTCTCAGTTTACTTCATCGCCTCCACCTCCTATAGGTGAATGAGACACAGTTTCCTCCGATGTGTTTTCTTTTTCCTCACTACCTATGTCCTATACTTCCTCATTTTTCTTCTTCTTCTTGGAGTTTCCCTATCCATCATGTTTGACCCAGGTGACTAATGGGATACCAATGATATCAAGGTCAGAGAGATCTGTATCTTCCATTGGTACAAGGAATTTGGCTACCCATTCCTTAGTTATCTCCTCCATATCTTCCTCATTCAGTTTGTAATTAGATTGCAGCTCCTCCTTGCTTTCATCCCTACGCATGATGATATATATAAAGTGTTGGTTTGCACATAATTTTGCTAGTGGCATGAACCTATGGAGTGTATTCGATGTCATTCAAGGGAAGGATTCATTGGCCCACTTCATCTATTGATAATAGGTGTGGAAGAGAACGTTTAACTTCCACTACTTTGCCATATCGCTTAAATACCACAAGGTGGTGAACCTCGCAACCAGTGGTTCTAATGGCTTGAATTTTGGGAATGTTGCTCCCTCCGACATTTCCCAAGGGACAAATGCATTGAGGATCAACAACCAACTAAAGTGAAATTCATAGCCTTGGTCCTGCACTTCACGATAGTCATTCTCCAACTCATTCATGAGGTAGCTCACCCTTTTCATCTGCATCCCTTCGACACACTTCCATGCGAGTTCAACTACAAATCATGTGACTTGTGTAGGGCGGTTCTTTCTGACAAGCTTGCCCACTATGAGATAACAATATAAGTGCACTGTTCCATCCTATATGGATGCTACCTTGTAGCCTCACTTCCCCTTCTCCACATTTCCATACACCTTATTTATGTGCTACTCCAGAGAGCGATCCGTAGCCTTCCCTGGGTAGAACTGGTGAACATTTGGTCTCTGCATGCTCAATCTAGTGATCAGGTGGATCAACACCATATCCACAGTGATGCACCTATATAACCATAAACACCCTCCATAAATACCCTCCAAGATCAGTTTAACACATGTGTTAACCTCCTAATGTCTACCGAAGTGGGGGATCTTCATGATGTTCAAGATCATTGATCTCATAATGTCCTTGATCCATGGATGGGGAACTATCTTGGGCTTCTTCTCAGTCATCTTCATCAGGTATCTATGTGGTGCAAGCATTGCATAATTCTTCCTATCGTCGAGGTTGAAATCGCTTATCTTGAGAGCTGGGATCATTCCCAACTACGGTCTGACTGCATGTATCCCCTTTAGGAGGTACACATTGATGAGTGTGTACTCAAAATCCCATAGGACACTGTCATGAATAACCGATCCAGCCAAAGGTGGGATGTAGTCAGGTAAGACTGACGGGATCTACTTTGCATTCGCCAGATCGTCATGGTTCTTGATTCTTTTCTCCATCGCAGTTCGGGATGGCCCAGATCGACGTCTAAGCGAGGGGGATGCTTGCAATATTCCTGTCGACGATGTTTGTACTCCTCCTAAGGTCTATTAATATCTCCTCCATAAACTTCTCTATTGTTCTATGTTCACCCGACAAGCACACTCATGGTCAAATAACTCGGGTAGGAGAACATATACTCAAAGTAATTGAATCAGTGGCGAGGTCTAGACAGCACAACGCAGTATGCAATCACATCTCTATTTAACTCAGATATATTAGTTTGCAAAAAGTGGTCCTGGTGCAACATTCGACAGATTAAATAAGCAATGTTGTAATGGTTTCCTCCAACGGGTCGAAATGCCTCAATCAATATGATTCCATCCTTTATGGCACAGTCTCAATAGTTTCATGGCGATATTTTTGGAAATAACTACATTTCTAACCATTCCAGAGCATCATTCTAATCATCAGGATGCTTCCAATGGTCATATATCTTTGACATGGCAAAGTACCATTTTGCATTGACCTACTATCCCAACGAGGTTCAAATTCTGCAAGCCTGCCTTCTACGAAGTCTTCCATAGAGATTCTTGTAATTTTTATAATTTTTCTTTTTTCTTAGTGAGATTTTTGGCTTTATTCCTTATGATCTGAGTTTTTGGGTTCATCTTTCCATTCACATTCTTTCCTTCCCTTAGCACAGTAACTTCACACTATTGAGGATCTTTCAAAGGGTTTGAGTGTAATACCTCTTCTCTTACTATTTCCAGGTTGGATACACTTCTTTCTGGCATGGACAGGTTCTTTAGGCCTTCTTGCGTTCTTTCAACTTCGTCATCTATCTCTCTTTCCTTATTTTTCCTTGAATTGTCCTCTCAGTCTTACATTAGTCGCGTTATTTTTCTAGACATGAATTCCCTTAATTCATGTTTTTTCTATTATGTATTTGTCTCTTCTGCTTTCCTTTAGATCTGATCTTTCTCAATCCAGGTCTTTCCTAACAAAAGTGAAAAAGGGGCATTGTTTTCAACAAACTTAATGACTTCAAATTATTCTTCAGTCGATGTTCCATGAGAAATCATAGGTACAATAGTAACTTTTCCACATAGGGTTATCATCTTTCCTTTAAACAGTCCTATCCTTCCCACTGAAGAAATTGTAGCAGCCTTTCCCAAAATTTCCCAAGTACTTTCTGGAATAAGATTCACATGTGTTTCCTCGTATAATACATATTCTATGTCTAAGTCTCCTATTATTATTTCTATATGCTACTTTTCTTTTAATATCTCTGGTAAACTGATGTCTCTATAATCATTCAAGGTTTCTTTCATCTATATTAACATAGATTTTGATTCGCTCTAGTTTTATAACATATCCTTAGTTTATTGACCTTCTTAATGGTTTTCTTGTCTCATGTTCATATTTTCAACTTTAGCAATCATTCTAGGGAAATCCAAAACCTCGTGGCCAACAACTTTACAACAAAGACAAACATGACCTATACTAGGTCATTCCTTAGCAACATGTCTTGATATTCTGTAGTTATAACATAGTGTCAATCTTACCTTTCTTTTCAACAATCCCCAACCTTTTCTATACTACATACTGGGATCACAGAGATGGACCTACAGTCTGCAAAAATTCTTTTTAGGGTCTTGCATCCACTTGTTAGTCCAAAAATTCTTTCTATGCATAGGAATAAGATATCTTTCACTATCTATATCAAATCTATTCATATTAAATCTTCTTTAGTCTAGTTGTGCCCTAGTTTTTAGAATATGAAAAAATCTATCAGGAATACCTAGATCCATACTTTCAAAGAAAAATTTTCCACTTATCTTACCTTTATCGTAGCACAAAGCTTTAATATCTTACCTCTTTTCTTCAGATAAAAATTCTCTTTTAGCACAAAGTTTCGCAAGTAAACTAGAATACTGCGCACTATAGAAACAAATCTATGCACATATCTTTCTCTTTTCTTCAATTCCGAGAAAACATAGTTTTAGGTCATAGCAATGGAACCATTTGTTGGCATAGGAGTAGACCCAGGGTTCAATGCTTGAACAATGCACCAACAAAACCCTAACTACCGTCCCTTTTAGCAACACTTGTGAATCAAATGTAGTCTCACCTGAGGTAGAGGCAGGGGGGATTATAGGACTCAGGTGTCTACAAAATAGCTGTGACACATATTTGTTATTACAATACTTAACATAGCACTTAGCTAATCAGATGCATTAATTATTAACTTATATTCACATCACATATTAAACCCTAAATACAAAAGAATGTTGTGATAAATGGACCAAACACTTATAATCACTTAGCATAAGTTTAGATCTAACATTCATTCACATCTGTTATCACCCTGTAATTTATAGGATCAACTGGTGATTGGAATGCTATCTCTCTAGTGTTTTTTGTTTGTCAAATGATTTTTCATTCTGCAAATAATTTGAGAAAAGAAAGAAAACGAAAAAGAAAAGAAAGAAAAAGAAAAATAAAAAGAAAAGAAAGAAAAAGAAAAAAGAAAAGAAGGAAAAAGAAAAAGAAAAGAGGAAAAAGAAAAAGAAAAGAGGGCATAAAAGAATTTCAATAAGAGCCCCATGCAATAACAGTGACTTGGTCCATACCTTTCAAGCATGGCCAAGTTCTTTTAAATTGATGTTGATAGAAATAGTGAATAAGCTTGGCTAAACTGTTTAATCTTAGCCAAGTGATCTAGGTTAGTTAGTGAAAAAATCTAGCCAGACTGTCTAATCTTGGTTAGATAGCCCCAGGGTAGAGTAAGTTCTTAGCCCTACAGTTTAATCTGGGCTAATTGTCATAGGAAGTTAGGTTAGAACATAGGCTAGTTTTCTTTACTTCAATAAAACTAGCTCAATGATCAATGTTGGACCATGTTTTTAATGCTCGAAAAGTTGTTTACCTAACCCCTTGGTGATGTAAAGATGTAAAAGCTTGGGAAAATCCCATGATATGCTCTTATCCTAAGTTTTTCAGGGCGCATACCTTTTTTCGCCCACATTTATCCACCACTCATGTATCAACGGCCCAGATGATCATGCCTAGATCTACAGTGGACAAATCTTTCTGGACCCCCCTGACCTTTCTACCTTTAATGAAGGGGGGGGGCGTCTGGAATCACTGATAATGTATGCACGCATCTGGACAGCCCAAGTTTTGGTGCTTATATCTATGGTCTATATTGGATTCTGAACCCCCATGTCTGTTCTGCTTCTAATGGAGGGGGGGGGCATCCAGAATGTGTGTTAAAGAGTGCACACAGATTTGCAGTCTAAAGGAAAGTGAGAATATCAATGACCCAAGGTATTTTTAGGACCCCCCTGACTGATCTACCTTTAACGATGGGGGGGGTGGTCCGGAATGGAATCTTACTCTACCGAGTCCCCTATCTATACGTGGCATGAATCTACTGGTCTTGAATCCCACCGCCTCTCACTTCCTGACATACCAAATCACCTATTGACATCATCATCCACCTTTCCAAAAGAGTCCCATCCCATAACTCCATCAATCCTTCTCCCTCATTCACTCATGGCAAGTCCCCTCACCATGATTTTTCCCCCAATCAATAACTACCACATCACCCATCTGTATCCCCCAGTCATTGTCACCAGCCATCTCACATTCTAAATGACCCGTTAGCCATTTATTACTAGATAAATTATCCGTTAACTAGCTGACCTATCCCCATGCCCAATGAATACTGGTTTAATAAAAATTACCCTAACTCATCGCACTAGAGAATTTACCCTGTTTTCTTCTCTGTTACAGTCAGTCTCGCCCATCTATAGTCACCCCCACTAATATTGTTTTATTTGCAGGTATTGTTACAGTAATGGCGCCAAAATCAAAATGAACAGAAGGCAAGGAGAATCTGGTTCTCCCGCCTCATGTCGACCTCAATAGGATTCCACTGGCTAACAAAGACTACTTAATCACAGACACTAAGTGGGATTTCGACTTCGCAGACCTTCAATCATGCCTTAAAGAAGTCTTCCTAGACTAGAGTGATGAAATTAGACTCTGGGAGTCCAACATACCCCTGTATCTCTTCCCCTAGATTCACCATTTCCCAAAGTTCGCCCTCAAGTGCCAAGCCCACTATATTCCCGAGAAAAGAGCCATCGTATCTTTTTCCTGGGAAGTTCTCTTCCTCATCACGCCAGAAACCATCGACCAAATGATGAAAATATCCTGAGCTGACTCTGCATCACCTTTTAACCTTGAAATCATTATGGATTTATAACAGAAGATGACTTTTTCTCAAAGAGCTCAAATATTTGAGCTTTTTCTTCCACAATCCACTCAACTCCCTGCTCCAAATCCCCCTTATCCTTCCTCCATGTTCTCAACCAAAGGAAACCAGGTCATCATGTCCCTATGCACCTTGTTGGGTTATTATTTAGATCAATGGATAGATGAACCCATTCTGGGATTTTTGTCTATTTTATCCATCGATGAGAAGCCTACTACACAGTTCGACTTCAGCACATTCCCGGCGAACAATATTCACGAGCAATTTGTTAATTTCACCACAGAAGACATGCTACAGTATTCTTCAATACTGGCATACCTGTTCATTTTCTTCCAAGCAGACAAATTTTCTTTTTCCATGCAGAAGATGGATGGAGATGGCATACCCCAGGCAGTAACCACATGGACTTCCCTGCTTAGACACAACTCCACAGAATTCAGTTTCAATAAGTTCATCGATCAATTCTACCACCCATTAGTGAGTATGCTCAGCAGTAGACCCAAACCTAGGGTTAATGATGAATTTCAGAGGATCCTACATCTCTCGGATCATACAAAGTCTGGTGATTGGTACCTGTACCAAAATCACACTGAGATCAGAGTCTGTGGGTGCGATTTGGCCAAAATTAACTGCCCAAATACTTACCTGTCAGAATTTTTTCTCTGGAATACATGAGGTAGATGATAAAATTGGATGATATTCATTTTGTGTCTTTAAAGAAGAAGAAAAAACTCAGAATCAAAGGGCAGATTGGGTCTTTTATCTACAACAATCGAGGCGTCAAAGAGGAAGTAGACAGGCTGCTGAAGGAAATGAAATTCTTTATGAGTTTCACATGGAACTATGATCTGTGTCGAATCATTTTAGAGATGAGGATAAAATCCAAGAATATCCCGTATGTCCATGAACCTAGGCCTGAGGTAAAAAAATTTACAAACCAGACAGGATGGGAACCAAATACTTTGGTTGAAACAAAACAACAGGACCTCCCGGTCACTATATCACATACAACCACACCACAGGATCCAAAGGAGAAAAGGCCTAGGTAGGATCTGTCACCTCCTGTCACTGAAGTATCATTAGAAGAATTCTGACTGCATACCAAGAGGCCAAAAACCAGTCCAACTCCTGACCCAGCTGGAATAAAGGAAATTCCATCCACTACAGTGATAGAGGTTGATCAATCACTCCTCAACACAAGAAGCAAGTATATTATAACCATTGTGTTACCAAAGATAACTATAGATACTCCACCAATCAACCAGCCAGGGAAGATAGGACCAAAGCTAAGCATCTTTGAGAAATATGACTTGATCAAGAAAAATAATCAAACTCTGACCAATAACACATACACCCAATTTTGGAAGCAGACGTCGACTGCACAACACAGGCTGTTATCGGCATTTGACACAGAGAAGGGCATAATGCACATGGAATCTGTCCAAGCATAGGTGCTAGACCCAAAGGTAATCACCGATGATAAAAGGGAAACCTTTGAATTCCAGACCAAAGACCTGCATCCTGCCGATCAAATGGATCTGCACAGGCAAACTGGAGAAATGGTTTTATCCACATTGGCACATGCTTCCACTACTACCTCTAGGTTACAAGTGTCTCTGAACAATGTCCAGACATAGTTGAAGCTGGAGAAGATATCATCCTTTGCCAAGGAAAACAGGATCAAGACAATGGAGGAACTGGTCCTCAAGATTAGGTACAATCCCTCAAATGTGAAAGTAGTTGAGGAGATGATCAAGAATAAAAATGAAAACATAGCATATTTGAGGAAACAATTGAAGCTGCCACCAATAGTAGACTTGCAAGGAAAGGAAATAACACAACTGAAGGAGAAGGAAGCTGAGATGGAGAAGCTAGTGAAAGAGAAAGAGCAGTTGAAACCCATGGAATTCATTCCATTGAGTGCATTTCCACTCTCAGGAGTGAGCACAACATCACTGGTATAAGTCCCATCTGTGAATCCACTGATGTCTCTGGAAAAGATGGTTTAATTGGCCAAATCTATAGAATAGATGAATTTGCAGGAGACAGAGATTAGCAGGATTAAAAAGGAGGTTGAGAACCTTCAGGAACTCAAATCTTCTTATCAAACCAGCTTCTCCAAGGAAAAACAAGTGTCAGACCAGCTCAAACAAGAGTTACAACAGCTCCGGAAGTAAATAGTGGTAGGTAAAACACTAGCCAAAGTCAAAGAAAGTGTCTGGATAGACATCACCAAGTCTATGAACGAAATATGGCCAATGATACAGATTATGTTTGAGAAAAATGAATTGGTGCAGACAAGTAAACAAGCCATCTAGAAGATCAGATCAGAACTAGGAGAGATTCCCACACAGGCTAATTAAATCATCAAATTCTTGAATTCTAAAACCAGAGAGGAGCTGGAAGAGCTGAGACTTGAGGATAGAACAGAGACCATCCTTGAGGTCAAAAGAGTCTTGACCAAGAGAGGATTGATGCTACAGCTAGAATAAAAGGTTCAGGCCATGGACCTAGGGGTACAAAGTTTTTTCAGCAAGATTGAGGCCCTACAGAAGAAAGGTCTTCCTGGTTTGAAGGTGATAAATGACAAATTGATGATGCTCTAAGATTACAAAAGAGACTAGCCGATGTGGCTAAGGATAGTTCAAAAATTTCAGGGATTCAAGGCAGCATCATTGGAAAAGCATTCCTAGAAGCACTTTAGTTGGACATCATCATTCAACATGAGATTCGGTATATCTTCATCACCAAGCCTACTTTTTCCACGTACACAGAGATGGATGACGTCTACCGAAGGTTACTGAAGATTAGTGTTCCCAGTCATCTTCGATGGGAAGAAATTTGCGACCTGATCGAGTAATCGATGAGCTTTCCCAGCCCAGTCAGTTGTTCAGTCAGACGAGGTCATGCAGAGGCTTCACCAATGGTCCAACTAGAAAACAACATGCAGTTGCGATACATCATCAAACAGTTTCCTATATTTCTGTAATTTATTAAGCTAGTTAGGCTAAAAATAGTTTTACCACGTCCTGATCTTTAATGATAGGATTGTTTGTAATTTTGGGTTATAAATACTTCACTTTTCGAAGTATTGAGGGTTGATCTTTACGCCCTGCGAGCTATCTGACTATAATATTTTTCAAGAGATCTTCCATTAATACAAAGAGGTATTTTTACATGATTCTTACGTGTATTCACTAGTGATGTTTTCCTTTCTAAGTTAAATGTTATTCTCGCTTAGTTATCAAACTATTTGCCAAAACTAATCTTTGAAAGTAACAAACATTGTAGGATTTATATTTGTATACCATGTTTCTGAATTTAAAAGATTTTAGTGTTTCATGTTCTGATTTTATGATAAAGAAATTCTTAATTGCTTCTTTGTTGTAATTGACATTCTCGCCTTTTTCTGCTATTTCTCATTTATGCTACTAAAAGAATCCAACGATTACATTATCTCTCCCTGTGAAAAGTTTCTTTTCTTTATGGTTTAGATTTTATTTCATGATACAGACCCCATAGCCCAATGGATGTGTAAACTCTCTCAACCAATCCAACAAAAACTACAACAAACAAAACCAACATATTTTATTTACCTAGCCTAATATTTTAAATTTGAAACATATCTAAATCATACAGAGAGATCCCTCTCTGAAGCTGGTAGGGATAGATCTTAGCTTCGAAGTGGTTGGATAAAGTTACCTCCCGTAAATTTCTTCTTTTCTAACAGCCTCTAGGAAATTTACAGAGTGATAACATAGTGGCGACTCCACTGGGGAACAGAACTGAACAAATTTTAACCTCACATCTTCTTTTCCCTAGAAGAAAAGTTTGCTTATGAAATGTTGCAAATCTAAGAAGGAAGTAATGTTTAGAGGTTGTTAAAAACCTGTACATATTATTTTTGGAT
>CBVK0103564041.1:0-15170 GCA_900067695.1 Picea abies
ACAATTCCATGCTTCCATGTGGAATGTTCTTATTGGTTCATGGTTTAAAAAGGGGAAAATTTGGAATAATTGTTAAGTATGGGAAATCAGGCGAAAGGGTAAGTGAAGGGAAAATTGTAGGTTTTGGAAGTTAATGGGGTAGTTTGTAGGTTGTGGGGACGGGTTGGCGGGTTGGGGAGTTAGGTGAGTAAGGGAGTGAGGGAATCTGCGAGTCCACGATACAAAAGTAGACTAAGTGTTGAAGAGTGGTTGGTTGGACTCACGTGCAAGAGGAATGAAATACTTTGGAGGTTAGCACCTGTGACAAGGTTAGCAATCGATATGTAGATCACAAAACTTGGGGTGCAAAGTGAATTTCATGGAAAATGGAGAATGAGAGCTCAAACCCGCAAACACTGAAATAAGACTAAGTATAGAAAGAGAGATGTTGAGTGAAAATTCTAAGTATGGTAGAATTGTAATATAGGAGAGGAAAGGAGAACATGATATTTAGAAAGATTCTTCAAAATTGGACCTCTAGACAAGATCTTGAGTAAGTTAGGCATACAAAAACATATTTCTGATCCCAAAAATGTGTGGCAAAGCTGACACTGAAGGCTGCAGAGTGAAATTATAAAAGTTCAAAAATGTCTTCTTTTGATATAAAGGATTTTTATAAATCCAAGAGCATGGAAATAAAGATGACCAAAGTTTGTTCAACAAATAGCGACTTAAGTCCTATATTTTGACCTCAAGAAACAAAGTGCTAGGGTGTAGGCACTTCTAGGCCCTAGCGTCTTTCTCTCCTTATCCTTTTTATGGAGTAAATACTTATGCAACAATAACCAAATGCAAACCTCTATAGGGATAACACTTTAGGGTTCTAGGGTTTCACTAGTTACTGGATCAATTTAGTGAAAGCTTGAAAAATACAAATGTAAGAAAGTAATATCTTAAGTTTCTTACTTGAAGCATTAAATACAGATCCGCCCAGTACCTAGATCTGTGAAAATTCATCGTTTGTTCCCTCCATACTTACCAATTTCCATCTTTATTCCTTCCATCTCCCTTATCCTTATTTGGGCATTGGGATTGGAAACGCTAGGAAGGGTTGTAACTTACCTCGTGAGAAGAAAGGGATAAAGGGATAGAGGGTAAAAGTAGTTGGAAAGAGTTAAAATCCAATTTTGAAACCTTTGAGATGATTTTCCCAGGGATCCCTAAGAAAGCAGTGAAAATATTCTCAAGAAGAAAATGGGACCCATAAGATAACATAAACACTCAAGGTACTAGTTGATGGATAGGAGGTCTCGTCATGAGCCAACCTATTATGACGATGGACATGTAGCGGTATGACATTACCACCTATATGGTTACCAAACCAGGGTAGTGGCTCTTGGTGGCATAGCCAAGAGAAAGGGGGTCTCATTAGGAGCTAGCCTTCTCATTTCCGTGAAATGTTTGTCGATAACGCTGTCACCTCTAGTCATTAAGCCAGGACAGTGGCCCTCAACTATTCCCTTGAAGCACAAGAGAAAAAGATCAAAATAAATAAAGCTGAGTAAATGGCCATGAATGGGCTAGGAAACAATTGCATCCATGACAGGGTGCAACTCACCCTCCACAAAGGCACCCACAGGTAAGATTCTACATTTCCCTGTTATCACATGTGTTGACCACCTATTTCAACTAGGGGGTCAACTCCATGTGCCATGAAGCGATGCACCTGATGGTGCAACCAAGTAGAATACTTTCTGGTTCTACAAGGCAATTTTGCCCCCAACATTTATTTCTGTAATTGGAATTTCCGCTCCCCTGCATGGAATAATTGTTAGAATGTGCTCGTTTTACCATAGACAATATGACTATTGTCACCCAACCATAGGCCAAAGCCACCCTCTGAGCACCTTGACCTTGACAGAAGAAGAATCCTGGTAGAAAACCAATAGCCAAGCAAGGCTAATGCACCAAGCAAGAAGTAACCAAAGTTGATCAGAGAGTCCAACCCAGAAAGATAGAAACAATAGGCTTCAGAATTGGCGACAACACCTTCTCCAGGACTTGCGCACAAGACTGCCAGACTGCAGTGGGCACAAGTGTCTCTCTGCGATTCTGAGAAGTGTGTGTAAAGTGAGGACTAACGCCCTGTATTTATACTAGCTCTGGCAGACTTGCCTTGGCTGACTTCTTATTCTGGGTACTAATTAATTCATATTAATTATCTCTCTTAGCCGACATCTCTTCTAGGGTTACATTTACTTCTTTTCTTGCTTCTGGAATATTCTAATCTTGTCAAAGGTCACAATGGAGGTTGATACCTCCTGAAGCTACCATAATATCAACAATAATAATGTAATGGGTCTGCATGGATCATATTGTAGGTTAGTTGCCTAGGACTTTATCATTAGGTAAGTCTTTTCATCGAATGGTTTTTTTCCTCAGGTAATTAATTTGGCCTTGTTATTGCACAGTTTGTAGTTTGGAAAGTAGATGGATGAAAGGATACCAAACAGGCGTAACTGAACCAATCCCACCCATTCTCACCTCGATGGGAAGGCTCTTTCTGTTTACGGAGGTAAGGCCCAGGGGAGACGTCCCCGATGACCTGGGGTTTTGAGAAGGCAAAAGGCTTAAGAGCTAAAAGATAATTTCCTCCTCACAAGTCACCACCTGATCAGAAAGTCCGGCTTATAGCCAATAAAGATAACCAGAAGTATAACCAAGAAGTATCCCTGCCTGAGAACAAAGCAACAATGAAACTACATGTGCAAGCTTGCTTGTTGGTTAGTACTTCATATAATCAATGATTTTCTGATAATAAACAATTGATAAACAATATTATTGATGAAGCAAATCAAAGTTGTACAATAGCAATGATTACAATATCACTTCACAATAAATGCTAATGGCAATCAATGTAACAATATCAACACTTCAGAAACAACGCCTTAGCCAACCATTCAATTGATTTAAAGATGAAATAAATGCTGCATATAAGGTGTTTATAGCATAAAACAAGACGACAACATTAGGGTTAGTAAAGGTTAGTTAGAGGAGTTACATTTCGAAATTGCTTAAAGGCAGCTCATTAGGAGAAGGAGGGCGCACTTGTTGAGGAGAGCTTGAGGGAGATTGAAGGGGCATGCATCCCAAGGAGGTTTCTTAGCTTGGAGGGAAAGGATTTCAACAGCCAAGAAGTTGGCATGCATCCCTAGGAGGATTGGCACGCACTTCTAGACAATTTCATCATTAAAGAGGAGGTCTTACAACTAGGAATCTGTACAGTATGGATTGGAGGAGGCCGTACAACATTTTATTCTGGGTTTGCAGCTACAGTTAGCACAGAAATTTCTGCTGTGTATTGGCACGAATTTCGAGGTGTATTACTGCAGCAAATAAATCTGTACAACAAGGTACGGATCTGTACCTTTTTCTGGGCACGAAAATCGAGGCATAGTTCTGATATTGGTGGCTGTACAGTCTGTACAGAGTACAGGAAATCAGTTTTTGATTTCAGACTGTGTTACTATGGATTTATATGCTGTTTTTGTTCAGTGAGAGTGAAAGTATAGCTGATTAATGCTGCTGTTGTAACTCATAAATTTTCCTAAAGATGAATAAGAAACTTTCTCCTCATTTCTGTCATTTTTTTTCTGTGCTATTCTTCTTGGGTTTTACCCAGAATTTTTCATGGTGCATATTGGATATTTTGTCCACAGTTAGTAAATGTTTCCGCTGCAGATTTAGTTTCAGAACTACTTTATTAGTGTTTCTGCTCATTAAGTGCAGCTAGTAAAGGTTTTTAATGCTTGGCTGTTATGACTTAATTGGAGGCTGAAATCTGGGTATAATTTAGTGAATTTCTGAACTAATTTCAACAATCATATCCTCACTGACTCTCAACTGTCCTGCCAAGTAGCGTGACTCTTGATCATAGTCATGCGGAGGTGTTACCTCATGCTCCTCACTGCTAGTGTCAATCCTGACAGTGTCAACCCTGGGATCCCTAACAACACTCTCTGCAAAAGATAAGGCACTAAATTGTCCACTGTCCACTGTGCTACTAGGTCCTCCTGTATGCCATTGCACACCATCACCAAATGCTATCTTCCTCCGAATCACACTGTATCCTGTATGAACAACTGTATCCTCCTGTACACTCACCTTGGTACTATCATCTGCGCCTGGATCCCATATAGATGTGTCCAGACACGTGCTATGGTCCACCTGACCAATAAAGGGTACATCCTCATCACTGCAGGATGGTTCTGGAAGCAAGTGTCCCATCCAACTATCAATCTCCACAGCCTGATCAAACAGTGGAGCCTCCAAAAGGAGTGACCCAATCTCCTCATGCCGATATGTGTCTGTAAGGTCTACTGTCTGCACATCATGTATCTCCTCCTGGATCTGTGGATCCATCTGTCCCTGGTGTGCATCCCTCACATATGGCTCCTCTATCATATCTGTCATGCCACTGCTATCCTCATGTGTCGTGGCTATCCTGGGTGTTTGGAAAGATGACAGATGTGTCATGGTCATCATAGGAAGCTCGTCATCTGTAGGTGCTGACATGTGAATCCTCACTAGTGTCACCACTCTGCTGAGGTGTAAGGTCATCAACACTATGTGACATGACTTCTGAAACACAGATGCTATCATCCTGTCCATCCCACTATTCCTCCAAGGCGCAAAGGTCACCATCCTCCTCAAGCGTGCAAGAATCACTAGCCTCTGTGCAAGAGTCACTAGCATCATCGGACTGCTGAGGTGTAAGGTCATCAACACTATGTGATATGACTGTTGAAACATAGATGCTATCATCCTGTGCATCCCAATGTTCCTCCAAGGCGCAAAGGTCACCATCCTCCTCAAGCGTGCAAGAATCACTAGCCTCTGTGCAAGAGTCACTAGCATCATCGGACTGCTCCAAATAAGCATCTATCGCTCCATCCTCACACACCTCATTATCACTGTCATAGAGCACCTCAATGATGTGCTTCTTACCTTTACCCCTACATCTATGATTTGGTTCCCAAGGCACTTTGCAACTGTAGCAAAGTTGCTTGCTCCTAATGGGCGTGGGGTTACTCTGTGCTTCTCTCCATCTAGCTGCTACAACTCTGTTTTCCTCTGCTATGTTGACCCAATGTGTAACCTCCTCTTTGCTCCACCTAGGATTTTTAATGGATACAAACTGTTGGAATGTTAATTGAGCCCTAGTTTCCTCCCTTAGAGCGTAATATTCCTTTTCACAGAATACAATCTCTCTAGCAAAGTACATCATATCCATCTCTACTGTATTTTTGCATGCGCCAATTCCCACTGGCTGGGAGGATCAACGCTCTGATACCACTGTAATGTTCCCAAGCCAGGATGCCAGGAACATCACGTTTTGCATGAGTTTTTAAACTTTTTCCGGTTGTGGCATTTCGTCAAACAATTTTCTTATTATGGTCCTTTAGGTTGCGCTAGGGTTATACTGATGATTTTAATGTATGTTTGCAGCAATAATCAAGAAGATACAACAATGGAACATACCTCAACCAGATGCAAGGTCAACAATACAAGAAATAACTCAAAATACCTCAGATCTAATCTTCATTCATAATAGTAGAAGAACTGATACAATAGATCTGCAGATCTGGTACAATATAGCATAAGAGAGCATAACAAAATGAGGATGGCCCTCAATGAAGATCAAGAGAGAAGATACAAGCCTCCAAAGGCCACCTAACTATCATACATGGACAACCGGATGAGATCTCGGCCCTCTACAGTGCCAAACCCCCAAGCTGGATGATGCTACGCCCTGTTGGGACACTGAATACCCTCAATAATTCGGCCTTGTTGCTCAAGACCCCCAAATCCTCCGATGAAGATGCCAAAATGTAGATCGGGACAATCCCAAGCCCCTGGTGAAGTCTCAGAATGAGTGGCAAGGTTCTGACCCACCAAATACACAATCTCCTAATCTGTCTTGTGCCCTCCTGGATGAGTGAAACCCTAGATAATTTGGCCTCTCTCCTATAGGCCTCCAAATGCTCCACAAAACCACTAAAATGATAGATCGAGGCACGGTTACCTCACTGGTGAAGTCCTAAGTGAAATAATGAAGATCTGAGCTCTCAAATGGGTGAAACCACTTTCTGAAGTGTGCCCCTCTCCTCCAATTCGCCCAATGCTCTAGTAAATCAAATGGCACCTCAAACTCCTCCGGAATGGACTAGAAATGATGGCCAAGACCCTACAAGAAAACTCCAAGTGCTAGAATCCCCAGAAGCCCTTCCAATCTCTTAGATTGAACTTCCCTCAATGAATGGTGCGCCCCCCCTGCTGGAAACCCCCAATGGTGTGCCCTCTCTCTTCCTGTACTTGTGGCTGGTGTAGAACTCTCTTGAAGCTGAGTAGATCCGATGTAGAATGGTGAGGGGGGGATCTTTCACCTCCGTGACCAAGCTTGGATTAGGTTGGGTGGGATCTTTCACCACCGAGCTGATCTCTAGGGTTTGTTAAGTCAAAACCCTCAAAACCCCCAAAGCATGGGCTCACTAGCTAGAAGCCAGATATCAAAACTGATAATCACATGAATGAGAGAATAGAGGCCCTTGCCTCTCTTTTATCCTTCCTGCTCACCTTGTCCCTCCAAAGTGATTTTTTCTTTATTAATTATTAATTAAATCACTTTAATTAATTAGTTAACTCTTTTACCTCTGAAAAGCACCTTATCTCTCCATGTGGCTTCCCTGGCCACTGGAAGTCACTTTTCATCATTCTATCGTGTAGTGTGGTTCCTCCTGATTCCAATGAGCTATTACACTAAGAGGTTCTTCCAAGTATTATGCCCGATATGACCTCCTTAGTGCATTGAATTAACCTATAGCCCAAAATAACTCAAAATCATGGAAATCGTTGGAATGCAATGGAACCAAAGCCAAGCTGTGCGGAATGGATCATAATGATGAAATAAGATGAGCGATGCAAGATGGACCCCAAAATACTCCTCAATAGCTCCTGTACTCGCTATAATCTCCATTTGGCTACCTTGGTCATCATAACACTTTGTAAAACCCTGATGTCCCAAAGTGGGGACATTACAACTCGGCTGGCTATCTGGTCGGCTGGTTTGGCGAGTGGATAACAACTCGGGCCGAGTTTAAACAGTATGGGAGAATCACACTGTTTTTTGGAGGAATTGGTTGGAAAATCTTTGGATGACCTGTCTTGTAATTTTGGGACTGTTGTCGTCCTAATACACACCTACTAACGTGGAGAAGTCTCCAACCCACTTGGTGTGTCCTTGGAGGCACAAACCTAAGTCTAGACCCACTGTCACCTTGATCTAGACCTCTTCTGTCTAGGCTCACTCCTAGGGAATCCAAGGGGGGTAGACCCTGTTATCCCCACTTTTTAGGGATAACTAGGAGATCATGTCTCAAGGCCCACAGGTCCTAGACATGGAGTACTGAGAGTAGGATTAACCTGAGCATGGCCCTGGAGGGCCCACCTTTTCTTCTTCCATTATCTTTGTCTTGACAACAGTAGCAGCATCCATCACCATCGGCTTGATCTTGTATCAGAAGAGGTTCTTGCTCCATGAGGTAATTGGTCCAGGTATCATGGTATGTGTCACTTTTGATCATTGAAACCTTTAAATATATGCATCTAATTCCTTTTATCTCTAACAACTGCTTGGATCTTACATTAGCCCACTTGACCATGCTTGGGGAAATTGACAGGGTGCCCTAGCAAGCCTGTGCCCATAGGTCTTGGTTTGCCACTGGGGGGAGTTCTGAAAAGCCATCGTCCGCTCCCGTCATAGCATCATTGTTTCATCTTATCTCCCGCTCATTTATCCCATTCCCCTTGTCCAGGCATTGGGTTGACCTATTTGCAGGATAGCACCTTATCTCGTGGGAAGAAGGGGCTAAAGGCCCAGAAGGTAAAAGCAGCTGGTAAAAGACAAAAGCCTAGAAATAAAACCTCAAGATGCTTTGCCTAGGGATCCCCGAGAAGGCAGTAAAAAGCCTCTCAAGAAGAAACAAGAGGGACCCGGAAAATAACAAAACAAGACCTAGTCAGAGGATAGGGGGTCTCATCACGAGCCAACCTATTAGATCCATGGGTACCTAATAGTATGACATTGCCACCATCTGGTTACCACGCCAGGGCAGTGACCTTTGGTTGCATGGCCAAGGGAAAGGAGGTCTCATCACGAGCCAACCTTCTCATCTCTGTGAAAGTACTTGTGGGTAACGCTGTCAACTCTGGTCACCATGCTAAGGCAGTGTCCCGTGGTTAGTTCTTGAACAAAAAAAGCAAATAAAAGAATAAAACAAGAATAAAAAGAATAAAGGCAAGAATGGGCTTGGAAAAAATGCATCCATTACAGGTACAACTCGCTTTCTACAAAGGCACCCACAGGTAACACTTATGCATCCTTGGCCCTCACTGCACCCACATGTTTGGACATCCCCTAACCACATCACCTCACTTACATGGCTTGGATGAGATCTTTTTGGAAACTTTCCTTTTCTTGTGGACACTAGTCCAATAGGATGCCTTGTCCTTTTCTCTAATCTTGTATTGCAGGTTTTTGTAATGTCTTTGAGCTATTGACTGATGTATTAGAGGTTTTATGCATATGTTTAATAATATTGATGATGAGATGTGATTGACATTGCTATGATCCCTGTGACTGATGAGCCCATGGAGGGCGTCGCTTTTGATGTGCAGGACCATGCTCGACGGACAGGTACCATTTGGACCGGTACACATGGGGAGATGACCAGTTCGGACCTCCATGGGGCTAAAGAGCCGACCAGATGGATACTGAGACCCCATCAAGGGGCAGAGATAGGACAAAGCTTGATCAAGGGTTTTTCACCTGAGAGGAAGAGGACGTTCCACCAGAGACACTCCGGCAGGACTAGACCTAGGGGAAATGACCCCTTTTTAGTGGAACGCTAGCCTTGGAAGGCTTAGGACGTCCCCATCTTCACCATGACGTCATCCAACTTCATGGACGCTTTTGGAGGCAGACTGGGTAGCAGTGGCACGTGTGGCATGTTGGAGAGGCCCTTGGGGGGCTAACGTTTTGCTCCTGGATGTCTCATTTGCCCTAGAAAGGGCTAGCGCCTCCCTTGAAGGGGCTTTTACTCTCTTTTCTCCTCAATTAGGGTTTTAATTTGACAATTTAATGTAAAAACAATATGATTTTGATATTATGGCCTTGTCAGCCCTTTTATGAGCTAAAAAGTAAATTAGGTCATTGATACACTATATATTGAGGGTTTTCACTCTCATTTTTTCACAACAACTTACTCACTCATAATGAGGTCTGATTTTTAGCACCCTATTTGGGTTATTGGCTGATTTAAGGAAGGCGCACTTGTTAAAGGAAGAGATTTTTGGCATTATATGGTGTTTTTCTTGAAGGAAGGTGTTACAACTAGGGTTTGCATGATTATTTCTTGATGAATTGTAAGTATTTTTCTGCAAAACTTCTTGATTGAATGGTTGTAGTCTCATTTTCTTACATGTATTTATAATTTGCTGAATAAAAACCCTAGGTGACAAGCACTCAAGTAGGTCCTTGTCTCATGTCCCTTGATAGAAAAGCTTTTAGCCATTGAAGAAGAAGAAGAGGGCCTAGCCATAGATCCACTCCTTTTTCTTTCTCCCTTTAGCTAGCCGTACCATTTTGACTTCAAGAGGAAGAGGACGTCCCAGGCCTAGGTCATCTACACCTAGGGCCGTTTTCTTTTAAGGTTTGATGAAAGAGCCTTGCCTTAGCAACACTCTCCCTCTTTAAGCCCTCTTGTCTTGATTTTGTATTTCATTGAACTAACTGTTTGCTAGGAAGGAGGGGTGTAATGATCCCAAGCCATTATGCAAGGATCATCACGGTTTTGGGTGTCTTTAAAATCTTTTTCTGGTTGTGGTATTTCGTCAAACACTTTGCTTACAGTTACGTTTAGGGTTTTACTGATGTATTTATATGTGTGTTGCATCAAATAACAAGAAGATACAATCATGGAACATACCTCAACCATATGCAATATGATAGACAAGCCAAAACATCCCAAATATGATTTTATTCATGAAATAGAGGAACTTGCTACAATGAAGACATCGATCTGGAATGCTCAACAGATGGCTCCAAGATAGAAGTATGAGCTGCTACAAAAGGCTCCCGACAATACAAAATAAGCCTCCAAAGGCTGGATAAGAGATGAAGACCAATGCCAAGGTAGATCTGGCCGTATGAAGTGCATAAACCCTAATTGGATGATGCCACGTCCTGCTGGAATGCTGAAGCTCCTCAACAATTCGGCCCTGCTGCCAAATGTGTCTAATCACCCCAAGAAAGATGCCAAACAGTAGATCGGATGATGGTAAGAACAACCCAGCTGCCCGAATCTCCAAGATCCCTCTCAAACCCTATGGATCTGAATCTCCTCCAATGTGTGGTGCACCCTCCTAGATGGCCGAAACCCTAATAATTCGACCTCTCTCCTAGAGACCTCCAATGGCTCCACAAATCGGCTAGAATGATAGATCTGGACGCTGCAATGGAAACCCAAGTGCTCAAATCATCAAGTGACCTGCTTGACCCTTGGATCTAGCCACCCTCCAAGAAATGGTGCGCCCTCCTCTTGGGAAATCGTCCCAATCTCAATACAAATAAACCCTCTGCTGAAATGCCTCCGGAAACAACCAAGAATGATGCCAAGACACCTGCAAGGAAAACCCAATACCTGGAATTCCCGAAATCTCTTCTCCTCACCTAGAATGAATCCTCCCTCAATGGATGGTGCGCCCCTCTTGCTGGAAACCCTCAACTGGTGCGCCCTCTCTCTATCTGCACATGTAACTGATGTAGAATCCTCCTGCAACTGAGTAGATCTGGAACTAGAATGGTGTGGGAGAGTATTGCATCTCCGAGACCAAGCTTGGGACAAGTTAGGTGGAATCTTTCACCACCAAATCGTCCTCTAGGGTTTGTTAAGTCAAAACCCTTAAAACCCCCAATGCTGGGCTCACTAGCTAAAAGCTAGAAATCCAAAACATAAACATACATGAATGAATGAGTAGAGGCCCTTGCCTTTCCTTTATACTTTTTCGCTCACCTTGTCCCTCCAAAGTGACTTTCATTTTATTAATATTTTATTAATTAATTAAATCACTTTATTTAATTAATTAACCTTTTTACCTCTGAAAAGCTCCTTATCTGTCCTTGTGGCTTCCCTGGCAACTGAAAGTCACTTCTCACCATCCCATCCTGTAGTGTTGCTTCTCCTGATTCCAATGAGCTATTACATTGAGAGGTTCCTCCAAGTAATGTGCCCAAAATGACCTCTTTAGTGAATTTAATTGACTTAAAGCCCAAAATAGTCAAAATCATGGAAATCGTCGGAATGCAACGGAAGCAAAGCCAACCTGTGCGGAATGGCTCATAATGATGAAATATGATGAGCAATGCACGCTGGACCCCACAATGCCTCTCAATAACCCCTGTAGTCGCTATAACATCCATCTGGCTACTCTGGTCATCATAAACCTCTGCACTGTGATGATGTCCCAAAGTGGGGACATTACAAGAGGAGAGCACGAGGCCTTGCTTTAGCAACACCGGAGTGAGCCTCTCTCCCCTAGGGTTATGATTTTGAAGCCCTGCTTTAGCAGCACTTCAAAACTTATCCCTCTAGTCCTTTAAAATCTCACCTCCTTCAACTCTTGTGTCCTTCATTTATGACTCCATTAAACCCTAAGGCACTGATCTAAGGCCTCCAGCGTTGAAGTAAGAACTCGATCTAAACACTCTCAAGACTTTTTGATTGAAACCCTAACTACACTAACCCTAGCCTAGACTAACCTACTAACCCTAAGTTTCTGACATCATCATTGGATATTTCATCTTTATTGTAGCAACGTTTAACTTTATGAGCAATTGACTGGTTGTTAAGGCATTAATTGAATAAAGTGTTGATTGGTTACATTGAATGCCACATTGTTCCAGTATTTATTGGTGAAGTGACATGATTTTCATTGCTATATTGATAAACATTGACTTTGTCAACATTTACTGCTAATTGCTTATATATATTTATCAGATAGTCTTGTGAAGTACTAACCCATTGAAATAAGCTTGCAAGTATCAGTCTGTTGTTGTCTTGTTCCAGGCAGGTACTCTTCATTGGGTTTTACTTTATTATTGGCTGTTTAGCCGGAACTTCTGATTGGTGGTGATCTGTGAAGGGGGGGAAAAACTTATCTTCATCCTATTAACCTTTTGCCTCTTCAAAACCCTAGGTCACCGGGGACGTCTCTCCTGGGCCTAACCTCCCTAAAGAGAAAGAACCTACCCATCGTGGTGACATTGGGTGGGATAGGTTTCTGTTACGCCAGTTTGGCCTTCTAACTTATAACCTTTACTCCTAGCTACAAACTGTGCGATAACAGACCCTATTAAACTATGTGAAGTTTGATTAATGATCTAGGAGTTAGTTGAGTTAATTATTAAGAAAACCCAACCCAATGAAAGACAATGAATGCAAATGTGGAGTTCCTTTAATGACAAGAACACCCTTTATTTGGAAACAATAATTAGACCAGTGCCTAAAGATTAACAAAATGGAGTCAATGAGATGTAATGTTCCTGAGCCAAATTTTTTGCTCAAAACAGTAACTGTTTACAGTTGTTATGTTGTTCATGTGTTTGCATGTAATGTCGCTTTCCAAATAGGAGCTCCAGAGAGGAGGATTAATGGTCTAAACCGCCCCGTTATACTATAGCCAGGGCTAAAGAGGGGTAAACAGGGTTACTAGAGGTCACTCCAGTCACAGGTGTTATATTTGGAAAGTGACATTGAGCTAAAAAGGGTTAAAAGCGCTTTTAAGTCATTATGAGCTAAAAATAGAAGTCAACAGTGAATTAGGGTTTCAATAGTGATTTAGGGTTTTGGAAGTCAATAGTGAATTAGGGTTTCAACATGATTTAGGGTTTTGGAAAGCTATAAAGGAAGGGTCAGTGACCTAATTCATCATTATGTAGATTATGACTTGTCATTGAGGAGAAGAGGCACATCTCAGGAGAGATAGTTCAATGGATTCCAGGAGGAAGACACTAGTTGGTTGATTTCAATGTTGAGAGACACACCCTAGTCACTGGGAAGATCATTCAGGTTTTCCATCATTCTTCAACAACAGTTACACAATGTTCAGCAGCAAGGGCGCATTCATCTAGAGTGAGGGTGCAACTTCTGAGAGGATTTTTAGTCAACTTATCCCATCGAGGGAGAATTATGAGATTTCCCTCTGACCCATTTGAGAGGAGGGCAAGGCGCATCTTTTGCCTGGTTCTTCATCAGATTCTGACAGAGGAATCAACTGGGACGCATTTTCCAGACTTGGACGTGAGACACTTTTGGCGGGCACATTTGGGGTTCCAGAGCGAGCATTAGACCAGATTTAGGGAAACCCTTCTGACTCATTTCCCAGTAGACCAAGGCGGTCGTTTTGAGACATATCTCGTCCTATTCCGACGGTGGAATCACTAGGACGCATTTTGCCAGAAGCAGAGGGGCGCATTCCCCAAGGGTATCCATCCAGGGTCCAGATTCATCAGCAGAGGGGTCCGACAAATACCAGTACTGAAGACTAGAGCAGGGCACATCATTTGGGATAGTTTCCAGGCCATTCCGAGAAGTATAGCTCCCAGGGCGAACTTTCCAGACTTTCAGTAGTTACCATCAGAGCTGCCATAGTCCCAGTGCATCCATTGATTCCGCAATGCTACCATATTCCGGGTATTATCTTTTAGTTGCTTATTTGTATTCCGGCTAAGATCCTTTGTCTGTTGATCTAGTCGAGTATTGTCAATTTATTCAGCCGCATTCGACCATTTTGTAATCCACAAAGATATCATAATACAAACTTTGCAGTCCTTTGTCGCATTTATTATTTGTATGATCATTTATATGTTGTAAACCATTGATCCTACACACACATTAGCAGCGTTTCCTAGACTAGCCAAGTTAGGAACATTACAGTGGTATCAGAGCTTTAGTCCTGCCAGCCTATAACTAAAGACAATGAGTGCAGCAGAAGACCCAGAGGGCCGTGAACACGTAGGTGACGAATATGTCACTTACAACAGGCATAAGGAAAGAAGGCATAGGCCTGATTTTCCCCCTTTTCCTCCCAGCTCAGAGGAAGAGGAAGAGGCACACAGAGAAGCAAAGAGAAGGGCAAAGCGTGAGGCTGAGCGCGAGGCAGAGACGATGCTAGGAGACAGATATGAGCGACTAGAGGGCAGTGGCAAGGCCACCGTAGATCCAGAGACAACTTTCATGCAAGTTATCAACGATATGTTAGCTAGTCAACGGACCATGTCTCAGTCCTTGGCACAGGTGGTTGATAGATTGGCATGAGTGGGCACCCTAGACACACAAGTCCCGCATGCAGCACAAGGGAACTCAGGAGCAGGCAGTAGACCCCAGTCACCCTCTTGCATATACACCTTTGCAAGTAGGATTCCCAGACCCTTGTTTCCCAGTTTCCAGAGGGCACCCCCGGTAGCAGCACCGCCACCGATAGCATAGAGGCCACCCACTCATGCAGACGACATTACAGAGTATAGGAGGGAGTACGTAGCATTGGGTCGTGACTTCCATCAGGACATGACCTTAGTTGAGTACTGTGGACTAAGACTCAGGAACTGCCCCAGAGAGTTGTAGAGGGGAGGACCACAACAATAGTAGGGGTATAACCTCGATTGTCCGAAAAGTTGGGAAATTCACCATCCCTTCTTTCGACGGATCGTCCAAATACACCGCCAGAGCTTGGGTACATAAGCTAGACACGTATTACAAGCTCAACCAGATGACCGAGACAGAGGCCATCAGTTTCGCGACCTTACACTTGCAGGGTGAGGCACACGAGTGGTGGTATCATGGACTAGTGACATTGGGTCACAGTCACATCACATCCTATAGGGAGTTTACAGATAGGCTCATGGACAGGTTTGAGAGGAAGGATCCCGAGATACACTTCAGGGATCTAGCCCAATTGAGACAAACTGGCACAACAGAGGCGTTCATCGTAGAGTTTTAGTGGGTAGCCATGGCAGTGATAGATATATCAGAGTCCAGGTTGATCATGCTATTCACAGAAGGACTCATAGAGCC
>CBVK0103564079.1:0-13747 GCA_900067695.1 Picea abies
ATAGTAAATTGCCAAATTTGCCAGAAACCTGTTTTGAGCCAGTCAGAAAAGGTGGGTGGCCACCGATATCCACCTGGATCATTTATGGGTTTGGATAATTTCACACTTCATGGTTTTTGTTCCTCTTCTTTGTGTTTTACTCCGAGAGGTTTTCATAGCATTGAGTATTTTATTGTGTGAGTGCTCATTGTTCATAGAACTTCTAAGAGTTTTAATTACCTCTTCACTTTCTCTTTTTCCCTGTAAGTTGTGTTTAATCGAGCCATTAGATCGCGGTGGTGGTAGTTTTTAGGTCACCGACTCTGTCTAAATGTCTCTGCGACATTTTCCATAACATAATTCTCACTTCATTGTGTAAGTCTGTTATATAAAGCTTACAATTATATTTTGGTTGTGATAATCTTTCTCTTCTAGTTTTTCCCTGGTCTGAAGGGTCCCTGGACTCATTATTCTATGGATGTTTATGGTTTTAAGAAACTATTCCATTCGTTTATCATATTTGAACCCATTTAGGAGTCATGTATAATTAGAATATTGGTTTCACATAGAGTCGACTTAATCACTAGTTTTACTCTATAATAATAATTCATAACAAGAATAAAACCTGGAGCTTTGGGAAAAGCACACGTTGAAGTCCTTGTTCCTCCCAACCTTAGACTAGAGTCTTTGTCACCTCTGTCACACCCGAGATGAGTTTGGAATCCAAGGGGATGCCTATGTGACCACTTGCAGAAATCTGAGCTCCAATGTTGTGAGTAATCTTTGTAAAAATTTTACATGTCCAGTAGGTTTGCACATAGCCTTTCTCAAGCTATCAAAATCGCCTCTCTCGGAATGGTGTCCCATTCCTTTGTCATGACTTGTTTTATTTTGCCTAGGACTTGTGACACTTGTCTTGAGTCTCCTTCTCATTAACCATCTGTCAGATCCAACATTACACATGTTCATAGATTCTCCTATAAATCTGGAATGTGTCTTTTTGAAGTTAACTTAACTCTATATGTTGCCACTTATCCAACCCCTTTGGATTCCTAGCTCCCTCTTTTAACAAATGCTTCAATGTGTGCCCCTTTTTCCACATGTGTTTATTTCATAAAAATAATAAGGTCTTACAACTCAATTTTGGTCACTGGACAAATTTGTCTTTTTGGAAAGACAATTAAAATTCTAACTTAAAAAAACAATAATAGAAATAATAATTAAAAATAGTTGTGGGATATCACACTGAGTAGGGAAAACATATCTCTTTGATAGATACACAATATGTCAATGAATTGGGCCTGCCCTTTCATCGTTTTAATATTGTACACAGCTTCATACAACCTTTATAGCTTAGAGGTTCTAGGGAAAGAAGAGTAACCTTAGAATATAGTAAGGAGGTCAACCAATAGGTTGTCATAAAATTTCATGTTAAAAATTGGAGATAAAATTTGGATCACTCTTTGGAAACAAACCTAGAACTAGATGATTAGTAGAAGAGTTTCCAATATCCCTATAAAGAAGAAGTATGATTATGGACATTTTAATAAGAGTTGCCAAATTTCACTAGTTTTCTAATTTTACCTAAACAATTATTAATTTTTGTGTATTGTATCATGGATGTGGTTGGGCTTTAGGGTTTGGGTTCTAATAAGAACTTTTCTCCATCCCCTTAGAATAAATACTACTTGTAAACAATAAGAAGAGAATTTAAAAACTATTTAAATTTAAATAATTGAAGAAATATTAATATTTGAGTTGGCATAAAACCTGCCTCGAAATGAAAACTTGTCTATAAGAAAGGTTGAGTTCCAGTAATGCCAACATCCCTCATGATTGTATTCATAATATCTTGGGTAAATGGAGACGAAAATATCCCTATCACTCTTATCGAAAGAAAAAAGAAAAATAGAGCATAGGTTGGAGAAATATGGTAGAATAAAGGATATTATAGTTTTTTATTTTTTAATAAATAGAGGAACATGTATGTGTATTTTTTAAACATACTTTAAAATATAAAATATAAGCAAAGGGCAATGTAGAGGTGTACAAGGAACATGAATGGAGGTTTGAAAAGGGTTAAAGTGTTGGAAATGTAATATGTTAGGGTTACTTGATTGGAAGAATATGAAACGAACTGTGGAATCCATGAAACATCTTGGAATATGAATCCCAGCGTGAACATGAATGTATATAAATAAACATGTATAGTATCATTGATAAAATGTGCTTCACGCCTTATCTTATCCGTGTCTCTAAGTTGTACACAGAATGCGCTCTATCTTTCTGACAGACTGCAAGTCTGTCAATCTACCTCACTCGTAGAAACGTCTCTCTGCCATCCTCTACACGTCGGTCTACGCGTCCATTTACTTGTCAGTATTCCTAAACGTTTCCTTTCCACCTTCCCGCAAAAATGCTTGTGTGTGTGTCTTAGGCGCACATTTTCATGTCAGATCTGAGCAATTTTCTGGCGTTTCATTTCTCTCCTTCCGCGTTTGAGAATCTGTCTCCAACGTGCAAGGAAATGACAAAAAAAAACAAATCCCCATCTCTTTTGTGTCTCCCTGCCATCTGCGCCCATCTACCTGCAAATTTTTTCTCTCGATCTGCTTGAAATCGTTGGTTAGGGTTTGGTGAATACGACATGAACCGAACACACAGTCTAGTTAGAACACCAATCTAGTTAAAGTTTCTCTCCTTCATGACATTTTTTTCTTGCAGTTCCAGCCCACATATCTACACGTAAACCCTTTTCAATTCCTCAGTCTATGTAAACCTCCATCACACTGAAGACGCTCACCTCCCTCGCAATGCATATGGCCCCGTCGCTCGGATTTTTTGTTGTTGGTTTCAATCACGGGAATCGATTTAGCAAGTAATAAAGTTATCAACTTGAATGGAAAATGGAGAATATTGGTATCGAACCTTACTTATGCACTAACTATTCAACAGAACTAGAAGGAGGGTCCACCGAGATTTCTTTGACAAGAAACTTTCTTACGTACTGAAATCCATAACGAAACTTTGAGGAAAGTGAAGACGAAGTTTATTCGGACGTTTGATATTCTTCACAACAGCTGGTAACTGAAGATGAGATCTATTCAAGAAAAATTTCGTAGCTGTGTGGTTTCCATGGATTCAAAATACTGTCTAGAATTGAATTGAATGCATGAAATTGTATAAGAGCTGCTCGGGACTGTTGTCTTCGCTCTCATTTTCTGTGCTCAAGTCCAAATACAAACCCTAAATTCATTAGGGTTTACGCTACCCATGTAATAATGGCAACATTGGCACATCATCACAACATTGGAATAACGATACATATATTCACGCATTAATACAATAACCAACAGCCCATAACCAATGCATTCTTTTAATCATGACATATCACAACATTGCTCAATTCGTCTCATAAGGAAAACTATGAGTTAACAACAAGATATAATCATGACATATCACAACATTGCTCAATTCGTCTCATAAGGAAAACTATGAGTTAACAACAAGATAATTCATAGTAGTGTCGGGTCTAAGTCTAATTTAATCTACTCAATTCATCCTTAAGGAAATGATTAATTGAAATTTGTCCAAGGCAATGCCATATAAAAATTAGGAATTATAAGTGTAATTACAATCAACAAGTCTAAGTTAAACTACTAATGTCTAAGGGATTCATAAGAAGATCAATCATCACTCGTCACATAAGGACATCATGTTACCTTACATATCCAATTAAGCATAAAAGGAGATCAATCATGCTTAAACAATACAATGATTTAACATGCTACCCTTCATCATGTACCCAATTATAAAACTCATAAAATCAACATAAGTAATAAACAAGAATTTGATAGCTTGCATATCCATTAAAGAAATTCAAGGAAGACCTTAACTTATTCTTCCATAAATAAGAGTGCATTTACCTTTCTCGAATTCATTAAAGGAATTAAAATTATGAATCTGTTAAGGTCAGCGGAGGCGGCTGGATGGTAAAGTTGTTCTTGCAACGAAGGTCAGATCTTGTGCTCAAACCCGAGCAAGGACGTGGTCTAGCTGGGTCTTGTGCTCAAACCCGAGCAAGGACGTGGTCTAGCTGCAGAAAGCTTAATTGGGCCAAGCCTGCATACCTTTTCCCCGGATGGGGTGTTATCAGTGGATACGTGGCTTTCGAAGGAGAGGGAAGGTAGCCAGCGGGGCACGGAGCCACGTGATGGGCTCGTGCCCCCACCCGCCACCCTCCCGCAAATTTAATACCCCTCATGTCATACGAGCGAGCATTAACGCCCCTCCCTCCCGACATATTTGGTATGGCGCCGCTCCTGGTTATGGCTCACTGTATTCGCTGTTGGATGGAGGTGCTCTTCTGCCAGAGGCCATGGTTGACGAGGGATAGCACAGGCGCCACCCCAGAAACTACCCTTTACCTCCGGACTTTCACCTAGACTTTCGCATGCTGAAATAGTTATTCTATGCTGAGACACAAGATACGGCCGAGAGGGAGGCCACGACGAGGCTCTCCCTAGAGACCTCGTCGGCCTATGGCACCCCCCTCTGAGACCACCCACCTCCTTGCACTAGTTCCTCAGTCGCACAGCTCGGCCTGGCACGTTCTTCACTCATTGTCGATGACCAAACCACCCGACCCACCTCCTATGGCTCCTCCTGGTATCTCTGCAAGCCAGCACCCTTCAACCTCGCACGGCCAACCCCATGAGAATTGTACCCTTGCAGACTCACTTCACGGTGAGCAACTTAAAGATAAGCTTTCCATCCTCCATGGTCTAGTCTTCGACCTCCGCCAGGGGGTGGACGACTTAAGGTTTCGTCTCGAGACAAACACTGAGAAAATTGAGCTCTTCCTCCAGCTCCTTTCATCTCTGCAGGCAGCCGTCCCTCCAGACCCGGGAGGAGAGACCTCCAAACCTAAGCCAATGGATGATATGGGGGGCATCCAAGCAGATGAGTAGAAGGACCCCGATGCAACCACACACGACGAAGATGCAAGAAGGCAGCCCAGCGAAGTGTTCATGGAAAAAAGAATTGAAAATGAGATCGAGGCCGAGCCTCAGACGCAGGACACTGCGAACACCCGTCAGAGCATCGACGACACAGCGAAGGGCAAAGAGAAATGCGGGGATGGAACAACGATTATCGAAGAGTAACCTTGGCCCGGAGATCTCCAAGGCACCTGGCGAGGTTACGTGTCAAGAGTTTAGGTTATGTGTCAAGATTTTAAGTTTACGTGTCATTCTCTGTTGCGGATTATATAGTTTCAGACTTTAGTGCCAAGTGAGGTTTTTTAAATCTTTTGATGACTGAGTTGTTGATTGGGCTAGTTTCCCCTCTATTGGGGCAACCCCATCAGCAGAGGCAAACTATCACTGTAACTGGAATCTCTATTTTTCCTTTGGAAGGTTTTTAATATATTTTTCACTTCTTACTTTAAAAAAAAAATTATGAATCTGTTGTAACAATTAATAGATAATTAGATGTTAAGCTACATTCTGATTTAAGAATCCAAAGGAAGAGTTTTGGAATTTATTCCAACCCGTGAACCTGTGCAAAAACAATTCAGTTTTCAATCTAAACCTTAATCTGGTCCTCAATCCGGAACTTCATCCAGTCCTCCTTCCACACCTTCATCCGGTCCTCCATCCGACCCTCCAAACGGAACTAAATTTTTGGGAAATTCAAATTTAAAATTACAAGCAGCGAATCAATTTACGAACGGTTAAGCCTTCAGGGAAGGACCAGGAAATGTTTGCAAAGACACTCAAGAGGTCAAGCTATGGTTATATCCCCCACTTCATTCTCAAATAAAAAAAAACTTCGAAAACAAAATTCATAAAATAAAAGTAAACATAACAAAATCGCTCAATTAAATTCTGAAATAGTTTTCTAAAAGAAAACAAGGTTAAAACCACAACTACAGAGTTGAATAACATGACAACAAGAATAGAACAATTTCAGAATCTTCTAGAGGTTTGGGCAACATAAATCCCCCAATTTTGTTTTCCAGGAAATTATCAACAAAGTCTTAAAATTTAATCAATTGAGTGGATATCTTTCATAAGACTCTACGAGTAGTAAAAAAAATTATAATACACCTACAATGAGCCAATAAATATCAGTTCCAGAACCTTTAACTCAGTCACGAACTTAATTTAGGCCTTTCAATAATTTATGCATAGACCCAAAATAGATCCCAACAAGCATAAAATTTGGCAACATTTGCATACACAGTAAATCTATTTTAATACACAGAAGTGGAAACTTCAACTCGTAATTGAATGCACACACAGACGATTCATTTTTGTTAAACACCGAAATGGAAACTCTCCACCTTGGAATGAATGCATGCACAGTAAATTTGTTTTGTGTTGGGAAAGTTTAAGAACCCCAAAACTTGTGTAAATACGCAAAGATCTATCCTTGGTAAACACAGAGTTATTCATGAATCTCAGAAAATTTATGATGAAGGAAGTTAGGTGAAATATAATTTCCATACTCAGAGAAAAATCAAGGGAATAAAATCGCAAGGAAGGAAACAAAATCTGGTCGATTTTAGGTGTCAAACGCAGAGAGTAAACCAGGAATAAAAACGCCAAGGAGGAACGAATACATGGAAAAATTAAAATCTACAACAAGTTGTGATTTCATGCTCGCACCACGAGTTGATTCTGGTTAAATAAATAAACACTAAATCAACCTAACATCACAACAAAATATTAAAAATCAAGTTCTCGGCAATAGCAACAATGCTTCTAGATTTCCTTTAAGACATCAATTAAATTCATATCGCTATAAAACATGGAAAACAGAACCATAAATCAAATTTAGAACTCAAAACTCGCAAGTGTCAATAATCATTGGATTTTTGCCTAACCCAATTCTATGCAAGGTGCTAAGGATAGACACACAAAACGGGAGTTGCACGCCACAATTTAGTCATTAAATCAACGCACCTCCTAATCCAGCACTCCATCTGATCCTGGATCCAGCCCTTGATCCGACTCTCCATTTGGCCCTTGATTTGGACCTTGAAACGGAAAATTTTCTTTAAAAAATGAATTTAGAATTGTAGGCAGTGAATAGCTTTGGGAAAGGTTAGTCCTAAAGGAAGGGATAGTAAAATAACACTAAGGTTCTCAGGAAGGTCGAGCTAAAGCTGCATCCCCAAGTCGTTCCACAAATTAGTTACTTTGAAAATAAAATTCAAAAATTTAACATAACAAAAGAGATACACTCAAGAAATTATGGGTTGTATTTTAAAGACAACATGGGAAATATCGTCATTACAGAGTTGCAATCCTCATATCACTTAACCAGTTGACAATCCCATATGGTTTACATGCTTGGGCAGCATAAGGCCCCAAAACCTTATGTGAGAAAGGCAGTAACGTAGAGGGTTTATGGCTGGAAAAAATGCAGAGCTGAGGAAAAAGGAAAACATTCTCAGAGATGTGGAAACCCAAAGGAAGAGCTTGGATGGGAACGCTATCTATAGTTGGAAAAGGTACAGGCAACAAAATTAAAAGGGCAGGGAATCCATAAATTCACACACACAGATCCACAAAACCATTATCATTTCATAAACATATAATTTCTACATACAAAAACATTAAACAATTTACAACAGAAACTTTTAGACATGTGTACCGTAATTGAAGGGAAAAGAATCTGAAGTTGTTGTCTTGTGCTTGCACTCCATCCAGCTTCTCACTTTCTAATCATTGATACCTCATCGGTACCTCCTAGCCAATCCTAGGGGTACTCTTCTTCCCCTTGAGCCTCTCGAGCCGCAAAGGGACCAGGCACACAATCCATAGAATAAGATAGCTCCCATCTCGCCTCGCAAGGTCTAGCTATCACTCCCTATCTGAGCTGGGTATCCCAACTTCCACAAGCAAAATTAGTCATGAAAAATCCGACAACATAACCTTACTTGCCAAAAAGTGATCCCCCTTTCTCTTCTCTGCCTTCTCTTTTATAGATTTCTTCTTAGTGAGCCTTCCATTTGCACATTAAATTAGTTTTATTAAAATTTAATTATGAATTTTTCTCCCCCATACACTTGTCACCCAATCCCTTAGTTGCACTAGAAATTCATTTAATTAATTAAATTAAATTTTCCAATTTCCCTCACCGACTTAAAATAATTCCTAAAAACGCTCCTTGATGTCCCTTTATTCCCTCAGTTTCCTTTAATGACTGACACCCTTCTTAAATCTTAGTTGAGTTCATTTTAGGAAAGTTCTCTAGACTAGATTCATTTCTATGTTCCACATTTTAACCTACAGTTCGAGCCACGATGAGAGTGCTAGTAGGTTGTGGCAAGGCTACTGCCACACCTCCCCCTCAATATCTCTAGTTGTCTTGCATGATCCCTTTACTCCAAATGTGATTCTTACTAGCAAGAAATCGTCATCCTGCTTCCATCAACGAAACATGTTAGTGATCCATAAACAACATCATAATATACCCCATCATATGTAACATATGTAATAACAAAAATACTCAAACCATATACAGTCTGTTCCCTGACTCGATTCGAAGTCCAAGGAGGTCCATCGATTCTATCGACATCCTCAATCAGTTAGGATTCATGCACACTAAGGAGAAACTAGTCAATAGCACTTGTCTATACATAATCATAATATAACATCATAATCCACAGTCTCATCATCAGAATCCATAAGAAAAGCAGTCAGTCATATAATGAACCATATCACTTGCACACAAGTTTCCTCAAGGATAAGTCACATCAAGTGCACGCAAGAGAGGGATGTTACATACACCCCCTCTTGTTTTAAACTCGTCCCGAAGTTTCACAGTATACAAGTGAAAAAATAAGGTATCTGACAATATCTAAATGTCTAGTTATCAAACAAAAAGGAAACTATTGAGGCATATCATATGCGTCCTCCGAGGTAGCCAAGTGTGGACTATAATTGTCCCACTGGAACTTGACTGGATCGATAGTTCGACGGCGTAGTTGTCGAATGCGATGGTCCAGAAAGCGGATTGGCTCCACTGTGAGCGCACCCTCACCCAACATTCGCCAAGAAATAAAGGAAATCACATGCATGGGATCACTAACCTAAAGTCACACACATATACAAGATAAATATCAAGCAAATCCTCAAGGAATGAGGCACAGTTATCCATTAGTCCCTTCATAATTATGGTCACGTGATGTGTATCGGAAAAATCCTTATGTTGATATTGCACTTCTTCCACCCCTTTTTCTTATCATTTGTACTTGTTCTTCCATTTTTGGATCGCTTCTAGTCCTACCAAGACCCCATCCTTGAGTCTATCCCAGCTCACAAGCGTTTGACATGATCTCCCGTAGAGGAACTCAATGGTGCCATCTTAACGGTACCTTGATGGTTGTTGTTGCACACAAGTTCTACCAGTGGAAAGAACTATTCCCAACATTCATGTTGGTCCAACACACACATACGCAACACAACCTTCCAAATTGGTTTGTTCCTTCGGTCACCTTCTCTATCTCAGGGACATTTTGTACTAAATTTCGGTGGTGTTCCTAAGGCCTCTTAGAAACTCGTCCCAAATCATATTGCAAACCCTAATTCCCTTATCGGATATGATTCTTTTGGTATGTATGGAAGTTTCAAAATCTCGCTAATAAAAAATCTAGCTATACCTGGCACCTAATGCATCGTATGCATAGGGGCAAAAGTGTGCACTCTTCGTCAGAGTCTCGACTATCACGAAAATCTATTCATGCCTCCTTGTCGTCAAATTCCATCGAAATGACCCCCCCAATTCGATTCCGGAAAAGCGTGTGGTTGTAGTAATCCTGCCAGATTTCTACATTCAACCTTCACTCGTTGACATCCTAGACACCCCGCCACGTAGTCGATTATGTCTCCTTTCATTCATTTCCAAAATAATAAGGGTTTAAGGTCTTCCCTCATCTTCGTGACTCCAATATGATCCATGTACACTGATCTATGAGATTTTTTTAAGATCAAACCTCTTAATTTTTCATTGGGCGGTAAGTAAATTTGGTTATTATATCTCATTAATCTATTATTTTCCATAGTAAATCCCTCAAATTTTTGTACCAGTAAGGCGTTTTGTTCGATAAATTACTTAACCTCTTGATACCAGTCATCGTCGCGCTATATAGTTAGAATATTTTCACGCACATTCTTTTAAAGAGGTATCACCGAAAATATGTGTGGTCTCCGACTCAAGACATCAACCACTATGTTCATTGTTCCTTTTATGTAGGAAATCTCGAAATCACACTCGCTAATCATTTCTGACCAACACCCTTGTCATGTGTTCAAGTTCCTTTGTGTAAAAAAGTGTTGCATACCACTGTGGTCCATTTTTAGTTCGAATTTTTGTTCAATTAGGTAGTGTCTCCACCCTCTTAGGGTATACACGATGGCTAACAACCCCAAATTGTGCGTCGCATAGTTCTCCTCATGATTTCTTAACTTCCTTGAGATCNTGNAAATTCGTCGCATAGTTCTCCTCATGATTTCTTAACTTCCTTGAGATGTAAGTGATCACTCGACTATCTTGCATCAAGACTCTTCTTAAGCCTTCCTTGGATGCGTTAGTGCATACTAGGAAGTCCTCGTCCATGTCAGGGACTTTTAGTATCGGCGTTGTCATCAACAGCTCCTTGAACCTTCAAAATGGTTTCGCGCATTTCTCGCTCCACACAAACTTCTTGTTCTTCTTCTGCAATTTCATAATCAGATTTGCTATATTCCAAAAACCATCAATGAACTGTCGATAATATCCCACTAAACCCATGAAGCTACGCACTTCTAGGACATTCATCAATGCAATACATTCCATAATAGCCTCTACCTTTACTGGATCCACAGTGATAACTTCGTCAGAGATGACATGACCTAAAATAGCATTTTGATAGATTCCCAAATAATTTGTTATCCTGTAGACACTATAGTACCAAGTGAAAAAGTTGATCATGTTCTTCCATCACCTGAGAATAAATCAAAATATTTCCAATGACTACTTGAACAAATTTGTCCAAGTATTCATGGAACACCCCATTCATCAACTCATGAATACCTTGGGGCGTTTGTCAGTCAAATGGTAAAATCATAGTGTTTGAACCACGTCTTAGAAGAGGTCTAAGGAAAATCTTCCCCTTAAATCACAACTGGTGATAACCGGATCTCCAGTCAATCTTAAAATACATTGTCATGCCTTTCATTTGATCAAATACTCATCTATTCTTGGAAACAGATACTAGTTCTTGATCATTGCCTTGTTCAATAAATGATAGTAAATGAAGAGTCTCCAGACCCCTCCTTCTTTCGTATGGAAATAACAAGTGCGCCCCACAGTGACACATTTGGATGTAAAAGTCCCAGGTCCAACAACTCTTTAGTTGCATGGTCAACTCCTGTATCTCAGGTGTCAACATAAGATAAGGCATTCTTGCTATCAGTTCGGTTATAGGCTTCAAGCCGATGGTAAATTCCAGTTCTCTTTCGGGCGAAAACCCTAGAAAATCATCTAGGAACACATCCTCTAACTCCCGTACTACTGGAAGGTTATCTAATCCTTCTACCATGCCCTAGTTGTTCAGTGCCAAGAATTCATATAACTTTCCTCCTTGCGCATGCTCTTCTGTAGTTGTAGGGAAGAATGATCCTCAAGGATACTCCCTAGTTCCTTCCTACAATCAAACTTCTCTGTCCCTCATTGTCATTCCCTCTTAACCACTTCGTCTTATCATTGAGCACTGCATCATGTGATTCCCACCATTCCATATTAATCACATTTTCATAAGACCTTAATATCGCGACGTTTAGGTCGGACCTCGTTACAATATTCCCTAAGTTAAAGTGATAGTTCATACCCCTTCCTCCAACCATCTGGTTGGCACCCGAAGCCATTTCGATGAATCTAAGCTCATCCTGAGGAATTCCTTTACATGAATACCTTCAAAACGGTTCTAGGAGATGGTACCTGATACCTCAAGCACAGTGGATTGGTGCTCGGCTTGACGGTTATTCACGGTGGTCATGAATCATATGGTCCTTTCCCTTCTCCCCAATGGTAGTGTGTCCTATTGACTCGGTCGCTCTGGCCTTTTCAACCAGACAGTCCTTCTGGTATGGTGGAATCTCCACATGTCCAACACCCATATCCAGTCTAGCACTCCTGGCCCTAAAGTAGAAGTTGTTGGCCTACCAGCCTAAGATCCTCATTTGTTCTGTTGATAAGCCTAACTGTGGTTGTTGGTGATGATCCCTTGTATGGATATTCTGCTAAGGAACCCGTCATTGTGGTGTTGTGAACAAGGGTTCTATAGACATATCCTAATACCAATATGTCTTGCCTAGTTGGCGCCTGATGTTGCTACACACCAGATGTCGTCAGTCCAGACGGTCTTGCAGGAGTCTTTCTCTGACTCTCACGGTCAATTCCTCTTCATCTAAGATGCCTACTAGACAACATCGTGAAACATCTAATGCATTTAGACCCTTTCCTTCGCACGAAGCTAGAATTAAGGCCACGGACAAACTTGTTGACCTCTAGCTTCTCCATGTTCAGATGCGGGGCATACCTTAGTATCTTCATAAATATGATCTCATAATCAGGGACCATACAACCACCTTGTTGTAAGGCACTAAACTCATTGAGCTGGCTCTCAATGAATTCCTATGATAATTACTTCTCCCAGAACCATTCATTGAACCGTTCCCATAACACGACTCTGACAACCATGTTTAGCTGAGGTAGGAGCATCTTCCACCTTAGAAGAGAATTCCCCTTTAGCTGAAGACCTCCACATGGACCTTTGTGTTGGAGGTTGTAACCACAAAGTGTGAATCACATCACCTTATTCTCCATCCATGCCTTGGCAGCTAAGTCTTACATGGCACACATGAACGCGATAACTTAATATTCTAGAGTTCCCCGTGAATGATACGAGTATTAGTTGGGGCGTGTTGTGGACCGTCAGGGGTACAAGCAATCTGGCCTTATATTAGTACAGATGATTAGTCAAGGCCTTTGACATTTCCCTGAAAGGACCTTGTCAGACCCAACGCATCCCGCACAACAATCTACTCATGCTCAAGATTGTTCTTCTCCTTGGATGTTGGACCCCTCTAGCACGGGTGCTACTAGAGGCATTGCACCTCCTTCCTCAACACCACATTGTGAATCTTTGCAGTGTCCTCTAACTGTGATTACCACAAGGACATGTTCATAATTCAATTAGCATTGAGTATTAATCAAGGGATTAATTCAGTGGAAGGAGTGGCTATCCAGAGTCATAGGGTTGAACCTGCTTTGATACCATAAGTAACAGCCCTCCGTTACGACAACCAAATTTGTTTTTTTGCATTAGGAATATACATTACAATTAATAATGACAACATTGGCACATCATCTGACATATTAATGAACAATATTAACAAATTAACAACTTACACCACATAAGCAGGCACAACATTGCAGTGAATAACGATACATATATCAACGCATTAACACAATAACCAACAACCCATAACCAATGCATTCTTTTAATCATGCCACATCACAACATAAACCATAAATCCCTCAATTCGTCTCATAAGGAAAATAATTAGTTAACTACAAGATAATTCATTGTAGTGTTGGGCCTAATCTAATCTACTCAATCCATCCTTCAAAAAATGATTACATGAAATTCGTACAAGGAAGTGCTATATAAAAATTAAGAATCATAAGTGTAATTACAATCAACGAGTCTAAG
>CBVK0103564096.1:0-13657 GCA_900067695.1 Picea abies
GGGGGTCCCTTGTCCCACAAACAAGGGGGTCTCATACACCAATTTGATGTACTGGCTTTGCCGTGACCTTAAAAATAGATTATTATTATTATTATTATTAATGAAATAAGTTTTGCATGGAGATAATTAAAAATTTCCAATAATCATGCAATAAGTTTTGCATGGAGTTTAGGTAAAATTTCCAATAATCAAACAAAGGCTATAGTATTTTTCTAAGAGTCAAAGATCTTAAACTCAAGGGGAATCAATAACCTCTATGTAATAGGAGACTCTTCAATTATCAAGCATATGTGAAAGAAGTCAATACTACATGACCTCATTTTAGCAAGGCTTGTATATAGAGTTCAAAGGGAGTTGAGGATATTTGAGCGAATTTCTCCATGTATTGAGGGCATTCAACAATCTTGTGGACTAGTTGGAAAAGAAGCAACACTTTTAGAAGCTTGATCAATCAAGATAAATGGGGGACTATTTCATCATTCCAACTCCTAGAGAAATATTGTTTATAGTCATTGTTGGGGTTAATATAATCTAGAAATGGTGGATGCATGTCGAGACAAGTGGCAGTACTCATTCAAATTTAAGAGACATGTATTTATACTCAAAGGATTTTCCACGAATCTCTTTCCTCGAAAAAAAAATACAATTCTCCGTTCATATATTTGCTATAAAGGCGAAGTATATCCTTATGGAAGTGATCTAATAAAAAAACAAATAGTTCTTGATTAATTACACTCAAGGGTGCATTAAAGATATTACCTAGGTTTTAAAAGAAAGATATAAAATCAAAGTGTTATTAAATTTAAAATAATTTATTTTATTTTTTTTAGAAAAAATGATTACACTTCAAATAAATGCCAAAGTTTAAAGTCAAGAGTTTATATATCACTTTTAGAAGCTTGATCAATCAAGATAAATGGGGGACTATTTCATCATTCCAACTCCTAGAGAAATATTGTTTATAGTCATTGTTGGGGTTCACTTTTAGAAGCTTGATCAATCAAGATAAATGGGGGACTATTTCATCATTCCAACTCCTAGAGAAATATTGTTTATAGTCATTGTTGGGGTTAATATAATCTAGAAATGGTGGATTGTTGGGGTTAATATAATCTAGAAATGGTGGATGCATGTCGAGACAAGTGGCAGTACTCATTCAAATTTAAGAGACATGTATTTATACTCAAAGGATTTTCCACGAATCTCTTTCCTTGAAAAAAAATACAATTCTCCCTTCATATATTTGCTATAAAGGCGAAGTATATCCTTATGGAAGTGATCTAATAAAAAAAACAAATAGTTCTTGATTAATTACACTCAAGGGTGCATTAAAGATATTACCTAGGTTTTAAAAGAAAGATATAAAATCAAAGTGTTATTAAATTTTAAATAACTTTTTTTTTTTAAGAAAAAATGATTACACTTCAAATAAATGCCAAAGTTTAAAGTCAAGAGTTTATATATATATATAACATAAAACATAATCGAGTAGTGAAAGGATATCATTTTAAGTGATAAGTTGTAATTTCCATTAACATAGAAATGAATGTTCAATTCACTTTTAAACATGTAATTTGTGGAACTAACCAAATTCATGTGTATGCTAAGGAGGACCTAAAATGAGACATTGTCATCGACATTATTATTGAAAAAATATATATTGATACTATGTTGACAAATAGAATACAAAGAACTAACCAAATTCATGTGTATGTTAAGGAAGATCTAAAATAAAACTAAGGAGGATCTAAAATGAAATTGCAAACATTGTCATCAACATCATTATATATCTATCTATCTATCTATATATATATATATATTGATACCAAGTTGGTAAATAGAATACAAACTATAACTCATGAGTTGTCTTGCATTGGTTAATGATATACATTATTGGTCGGTAATCCAATGAATTATTTTTATGTTTGACTTAAAGTAAATTTATTCACATAGATTGAATTGTACCAATAGGGGTTGTATGTGAAGACTATATGGTTTATGGTATCAACAATAGCTCGGAATAGTTCATTTTCTTATTCTAAAGTCTCTTGTAGTAGCAGTTCAACATCATGTTCATACATTGTTCCAATAAAGCGTGACATTTAGTCTCAAACAACGACATGGTATAGTTCAATTTGTTGGCAGCCACCACAACTCCTTTTCATTCATTTTCTCTTCCAACAAGTTAGCAAATTTAATTCAGCTCTCACAGTCAACAACAACTTGCTCATTCTCAGAAATTAAAATGTTCTCTTGGATCCATACACGTCATTTTCATCCCTCAGTCAACATGCATCAATGTCCCACAAGTTCCTACCTCATCCTACAACACAAATCTGAATTCTAAGCAAAGGTAAATTTGAGACAAATTTTGCGTAAGACTTTTTAATCCATTGAAAATTTAGGAAGACATGATGGACAACCATTGTTGGTATAACACTCGATCACTCTCTTTTTTAAATCCCCATTCATAACCCCATTATCATTAACCATTTATTTTCCTTTTTTTATTCAACACCCATGATAAATGTATGTTTTGTTCACAAGATCATACAATGAAAAATGTGTTTACTGTGGTGCATATAAAAAAAACAAACAATATATTCACCCTTTACATTATATCCTTCATAAATACATCATTTGAATGCTCTCTACAAAGGTTCAATCCATGTACTTTGTCATTTTTGTATGTCCAAGCATATGCCACAAGTAAATCTAGTCTCCAAAAGTAAAATAAAAGCAAGAAAACAGAGTGTAATGTATTCAAAGACTATCAAGTCAAAACATGCAAGTAAAGTATAGTAAGAAAATAAATTTATCAGTTCCTCACTGTGTTTGCATGACGACATGCAAACCATCAGGTGTGGGGAAGATGTTGGTTCACAAATTTGTCATTTGAAACTACCATTCTCAACCATTTTATCGCATCTCGTCACTCATTCATAACCACTTTCTGCCATTATCCACTTTGATTTGATTCTACATGACTTAGTGGTTAATTACATCAGTTTTCTTTTATTTTTAATGATTAAAGAGGATTATGCTTGGTTGTATTGATGAAGGTTTTGGTCAGTTTAATTCGTGTACCAGTATTTTAGTTTTGGTACTTGACCCATGGTTGGCATATCCACACATCTCTAGAAGAAATTTTGGAACATGAGTTTTGTTCCGAGACCCCTCAATGTGGTTTCATGTTATTTAGTTTGCGCCCAGGTCAGACATGGTGCCCTTCATCTCATGGTCAAAGCTATGCTCAAAATTAGCAGCAGTTTCTAGGTAGTGATCTTCAAACGTGATTTCTGGAAAAACGAAGATGAATCTTAAAAATATGGAGCATGGGTTTTGTGTAGGATGTGCCGACTTAGGTGACTAGTGAGAAGATTTCAAAGAGAATGCATGATTTCAGATATATGACCATTTTTATGAATATGAAATTCCCATACTTGTTGTTGTAGTCGACATACTTGTTGTTGTAGTCGATTATCTAAAAACCCAAAATTGTAATAGACAACTCTGATTTTGGGGAATTTGGTTTCATCCTTCCCCATTGATTTTCTGTATAAATAATACCTTCAAGGATAGAGAATGGAAAATTTTATTAATTGGTATATATATTTGATCCATGAAGAGACATTTGTAATCTCCAATTTCAGTCTACAATAAAGGAATTTATGCAATTCTCTATGTTAGTGTGATAGTCAAGTTTGTTGAAACAACACTGACACTGAGAGGGGGGGGTGAATCAGTGTCTAGAACTTTTGATTAATTTTCACACTTTCATAGATTAACTGAATTAATTGAATAAGATATATGCAACTCAATTAATTATTCATAAACATGTATAACACAAACTGTATGAAGTAGATACAATATCTTTCTTTTATTTATTTAACTTGAATGAATACAAATAAAATCAATCATTTAATATCTTCAACTTTAACTAAATATGAGATATCTAACTCTCTGATACAAGACCCAACTTGTAGTCCTCATATCTAACTGAGAAATCCAACCCTCATAACAATACTCAGCTTGTAAACAAGAACCGACCTAATAGAATGAACTTTCATTCAATCCATTATATATATATAAGACACACTCTTTTCACCACAATTTTCTATTTATATAATCTTCCAACATGTATATATTGAATACATGTGTCTTTTCATTATAAAACAGTGCACCTCTTCATTTAATTAATTCTAATTATTTTTTCATTAAGACTTTTATTTCTTTTAACTAAAAATAATTCCATCCTTTGTAGTCTTAATTTGTGTTTATTCTTTTATGTGTGGTTTCCTATTATAGATTTATTAATTTCTACAGATAGGCGTTTCCTTCAAACCATTTCTTTGCAAATGATTGTGGCCTTAAGACCACAATTTTATTAACCTTAGTGCCTCTTCTATTTCCTTATTCTTTTACACTAGAACTCTACCTTATCATACGACCAGTGGTACGTCAATACCATTCGTGGTATATTCATTATCGAGGAGTCATTTTATTCCTAGTTTCTTATTGTGTGCTTTGTCTTTAGTAACTATTTTGTGTCCCTTGGTGGGGTTCAACAATACCACCACACATGTAATTCATTATATACTAATACCTGCACTACTTCTGATGTGCTATCATTCTCCTCCGTTGATCTGTCTTCTTGACAGATGGATAGATCTTCTCATCTTGCAACTCTATTGATTCTTGATTGCCTTCAAGTTGTGGTTATCGATGATATCGACTTAATCACTGGTTGAAATGAACAATTCTCGTTCACTCCAGGACTTCGACGATTAGTGACTCCGGGGCTCCGGGTCACTAGAACTTTGAAGTAGTTCAATTCCTCCGAAGGTTTACCTACCGAATAAGTCATAAAATGATGGTGACCGCTTGTTGTCGATTAACACCTCATGCTTACTCTATTCTTCCACTACGCTTGATCAACGATCGAGAATGCTCCTGAAGTAGATCAACATTTAGCATTACTTCATGATTCATGCTTACTCTATCCTTCCACTATGCTTGATCAACGGTCGAGAATGCTCTCGAAGTAGATCAATGGTCGAGGATGCTCCCGAATTAGATCAATGGTTAGTGTTACTTTGTGATTCGCGCTTACTCTGTCCTTCCATTACGTTTAATCAATGGCTAAGAATGATCCTAAAGTAGATCAATGGTTAGCATTACTTCGTGATTCTAGCCTTCGGAGATTAGCCGACTAAAGAAGCTTGGATATCCCTAAAGTCAGTAATCCCGTAGTGACATGGAATGTTGATGTCATCTATGTTGACATGGCACTGGTTGATGGGATGCCATGTGTCACTTTGATTTGTGACTTTCGTATACCTAATGTGCCAACTAGACCTTGACACTTGTCATATCCTGATTGAGCCGCATGTAATATTTATCTTACTACATGTCTCGTCCTAGCTCAAAAGGAATATTCTTCGATTCTTTGTCTTCAATGAGATTCCACTTCCACATTCTTTAGCTCTCCGAATGGATGGTATCGAATGGAATATTCTTTTTCGATACTCTGATTTCAGAGTGTTATAACAACTCTTCTCTATTGGAATCTGGACACCAATTAATAGTCACCACGTGTTATGGCCTTTCTGGACATCGAATAAAGGGTATCGATGAGGAATATTCTATTTCGATTCTTTTTCTTCGGAGGGATTCCACTTCCACATTCTTTATCTCTTCGAACAGATGGTATCGAATAGAATATTCATTTTCGATACTCTAATTTCATAGTGTTATAACAACTCTTCTCCATTGGACTCCGAAAAATTTCCTCCAAACACCAATTAATAGTCACCATGTGTTATGGCCTTTATGGACATCGAATAAAGGGTATTGAAGAGGAATATTATATTTCGATACTCCAATTTTGGAGTGTTAAAACAACTCTTCTCCATTGGAATTCAAATACCTTCCTCTGAACACCAATCAATAGTCACCACGTGTTACCTCCAGATTCATCAATCTGGATAACCCTTAGTTAATCTCCATCGTTGGTCTAGTCCTACTTCAGGCCTATTTTTCCTTTATCTGGTGGGCTCCTTCTCGACCATGAATAATCCACAAACCGTTGATTTACCTTGCTATCGAACGGTTGAGATTTAATCTTGTTTCCACCAACAATCATATGACTGTAAATGCTCCCGAAATTCATTCATATCCCTAATCAATGGTCACGATCACTTGAAGTCTTTTTCATAGGATTTCTCTACCTGTAGAACTTCGTTTCGGCTTCACTTGAAGGTGATAACTCCTCCTTATCTTTGTATTAGTGTGCTCCTTTATGCATTGTCTATACATGATCATAATACTCTACTTCTCCTGATATTTTTCCTATACCTTTCCAAAGGTATTAACACTACATGTTTTGATTCTGTGTGGATATTCTAGACGTTCTGATGATCCATGATTGTCTCGAGAACTACATCAACAGAAAGGATTCTTCCTTGTTTCTTTTGGAGTTTACTGCGGGGATTTCAATCCCGATAGCACTTCTTCAATGCGCTCTCCCTTATGAGATTTCCTTCATCTTTTCCAAAGACCTTAACATTGCATGCTCTGATTCTGTGTGTGTGTATTATTTTTAGAATCTCCCCGCTATCTATCCTAAGATTTAGGAACATAGGATCACTATTTATCCTATCATGATCAACAGTGATCACAAATTGCTTCTTCCCTAAGGTGATCTTCCTCTGCCCGAAGGTTATCTTCCTTTTCCTCTGTTTACTGTACATGTTTGACTCATGTTTCCATCAATGACAACACATAATAAATAATGCCAACAAATTAGATCGGTGCTTCCCAACAACAATCATCAGATTGGGAGGGCCCCCCAATCCTAGTGATATGATGCTCACTTCTATTTTTCCATTTATGTTTGTTATTGTTTAATTTTTTCCAGTTTACATTTGGTTCAATTATGCGTTATTCTTTTACGTTGAGTTAAGTGTGTGTATTTTTATTGGAATTCAAAGAATCTCCTTTAAAAGAAGAACACCCACTTTTCCATTGCAAACACCTCTTCTTCCACATATTAAATCTATGTTTAAACACCTCTTCTTCCACATATTAAATCTATGTTTAAACACCTCTCCTTCCACATATTAAATCTATGTTTAAACACCTCTTCTCACACACATTACATCTATGTTTTAAACCCATACTCTATTTTCATCATTGTATGTAATCCCAACCATTTATATAAGTGTTTTTTCTGTTAAATAGATCATTTGCTTCTAAGTATATTCATAGAATACATAGCATGTTGTTTCCTTACATATATTTCATTCCATTAGTTCTTAATTCAATCCAAAGTCACAAGAAAATAAATCGCCTTTCATTCTTATTCATAGTGTTTTATGGGTGCATTCTTTTGAGGCCAATCTATGAGTTTATACATTTCCATTGTGTGTCTTTGATTCAATTCCTTTGAGTTCATATGATTTCATGAGTCTGATTTCTTGCTTATTCCACTGAGTTCCTTGTGATGTACATTTCCGAGTTTAGTCATTTCTAAACTTGATTTCATTTAAATTTGATGTTGGTTTTATGCTTAGATCACTTTAGGATTAAAACCTCTAAAGACTCATGACCTAATAAGATATATAAGAAAAACTACATGAAAATTGTGGGTAATAAAATATTGTGGTTTGAAACCCAATAAGCATTAGAGTCCCACAATCTAGTGACAAGTTATAGTCCTTAGTGTTAGTTTTTTCCAGCATTTCACAGATAGGATAGGATTTTATCTTGCACATACAGTGTTAGCATCTTGAAGTTTACGAACACCAGAATGACAATTTCATGTCAAGGATTTATGCAAATAAATAACCCAACAAACTTCATGAATTATCATTTATAATTACTTTTCCTCAATTACAACACTTTCCCTTCACACAGTATTAATTCCACATAGCTTCGTGGTACTAGCTTTCCATAATTTAATCACAACCATATTACAGAAGGAAGCTTAGCCTTAGAGACAAAACTACAGGGAGAATGAATTTAAAATCCACCTTTCCTACCCAAAAATTAGGAATTATGTTTGCATGCATGGAAGAGACCACGTGCCTTCATAAGAAACCCATGTATCTCTCTTTGGCAACTTATCCCAAATTTGAGAACTTAGGATAAACATAAATCAAAGGTTTAATAAATCCAAGGTCAAAGAACAAAGCATAGAAATAAAATAACATTTGTTTTCCCCTTATCCCTTAAGCACCATTTCATCCCCCTCTTGTGAAATCATAGCCCCCCATTCTTTTGTCCTTCTACTTCTATAGCTCATGATGTATTTTTATTATCATTTAGTGTCCCATATTACATATTACATCATCTTGCTTTCACCCATTCATCATGTACACATATACATTACTATTATAGAAATCAAAACTGTGGATGTTACAAAAATTGCTAATGGTACATATATACCTAGTTAGAAGCAAACAATGTCGTCGAGAGGTCATTTGTAGCCATTCAAGTTGTCATTGTTGGCCCTACAAGCCTAGAATCTTCCTTTGCAAGCTAACTCTTGGTTTTGTTCCCATGCCCATATCCAGGGTCCATAGACTCATACTTAACGTTCAAAACTTCATATGCTAACTATCCCCATCTAAAGAACAAAGATACCTTAGAAAGGTCATTTTTGGTGGTTCAACATGTCGTTATTGGCCATATATTCCTAGAATATTTTGTTGGGACTTAAGTCTTGGGTTTCATGTCTCGATCATCTCTAAGGACCTAAAACCCATACCCAATGCTCAAAATATCCTAATGATGGCCATATCCCAACTTGAAGGCCAAATATCCCATCAAGAGGTCATCTATGGTGGTTTGAGGTGTCATTCATGACCCTTTATCCCTAGAAGCTACCTAAAACCTTAAGAGGCCAAGTGTTGTGGTTTGAGACATCTTGTCTGTCCTTGGATGCTTAGAAGCTTTCTTTATGGGATAAGGCTTGGGTTCCTCCCTCGACCATGTCAAGGCCTTGAGACGCATACCTACTACCCAAAACCTTGTGAGGGCACTAACATCCTTTCTTGGTGGCCAAGGATACCCTTGAGAGGTCATGTGTGGTGCTTTGACGCATTGTTCATGTCTTTGGATGCCTCAGATATTTCTTTAAGACCTAAGGCATAACCTTCTTCCCTATATAATTTCTAGGACTTGAGACACATATATGATGCTTAAAAAGATCTAATAGCATTGACACCCCAATGATAGACCAAGGATACACTCAGGAAGTCGTGTATGGATGTTCGATGCATCCTTCTTAGGATTGGATGGCTAGAAGCTTCCTTTATGGCCTAAGTTTCATGTTTCCTCACTTTACCTTGTCCATGGCTCCAACACCCATACCTAGTGCTAAAAACTTATAATGGTACCTATATACCTATTTAAACGTAATTAATTCTCTCTATAGGTAATTTGTGGTGGTTCAAGGTGTCATTCTTCACCCCAAAACCATAAAATCTTCCTTTAGGGACTAAGTCTTATATTTATTCCCTTTACAATATCCAAGGTCCAAAGACTCATACTTAATTTTCAAAACCTCATAATGATGACTATTCCCATTTAAAGACCAAGGATACTCTAGAAAATTCTTTGTGGTAGTTCAATATATCATTAATCTTTTCCCTAGATACCTAGAAGCTTCCTTTCGGACCAAAGGCATAGTTTTCCTCTCTTGATCATTCCAATGACCCAAGACCCATACCCAACACTCAAAATATACTAATGATTTCCATATCCCCACTTGAAGGCCAAAGATCCCATCAAGACGTCATCTATGGTGGTTTGAGGTGTCATTGAGGACCCTTGAGCCCTAGAAGCTTCCTAAAACCTTAAGAGGTCAAGTGGTGTGGTTTGGTCCATCTTGTTTTTCCTTGGATGTCTATAAGCTTTCTTTATTAGCTAAGGCTTGGGTTTCCTCCCCCAACCATATTAAGGCCTTGATACCCATACCTAATGCTCAAAATCTTGTGAGTGCATTAACATCCTTTCTTGGAGACCTCAAACACCCTTGAGACCCATGCTTGAGGTCACATTCATGGCCCTAGATGCCTAAACTATTTCTTTAGGGCCTGATGCTATGATTTCCTCCCCTGACAATGTTCAAGGCATTGTGACTCAAATATAGTATTAAAAATATTCTAATAGAATCCATATCCCCTCTTAAAGGCCATGGATTCCATAGAAAGGTCATATGTGGTGTTCCAAGTTCTCATTCATGTTCCTTCATCCTTAGAAGCTACCTTTAAGGCCCGGGGCCTAAGTTTCCTCCCCCAACCATGGTTAAAACAATGAGACTCATACCTAGAGAGAAAAACCTTCTAATGGTGCACATATCCCAACTAAGAGAGATATGATACTCTCAAGACATTAGGTGTGGTGGTTTGAGCTATTGTTCTTGGAGTTGGATGCTTGGAAACTTACTTTATATCCTAAGGCTCGATTTTCCTCCCTCGACCACCTCTAACACCCAATAACCCATACTTGGTGCTTGAAACCTTCTAATGGTGTCCATATTGCAACTTGAAGGATAAATATCCTAGAGAAAGGTCATTTGTGGCGGTTTTAGGACTCGTTGATGGATCTTGATCCCTCAAAACTACTTTTAGGCCTATTGTGCAAGTTTCATCACCTGAACTTGGTCCAAGTCTTTAAACCAATACCTGTTTCTCCAAAAACCCTAATGGTGCCAATATGCCCATTAAGATCCAAATGGTATACTTGGGAGCTCACGTGTGTGGGTTTGAGGTTTTTCTCTTGGCCTTGCATGCATGAAATGTTCCTCTAAGTCTTAAAGCCTAGGTTTCCTCTTGCCACCATGTTGAGGAACTCTTAACCCATAACTTGTGCTAAAAAATTGTAATGTTGCACACAACTCCACTTGGAGGCCAAATATCCCCTTCGAGGCCAAATATCCCCTTCATAGGTCTTGTGGTTTTCTTGGGCCTTGATTCATATTATATTCATTGATGGTGTAAGACCTAGGTTTTTCCCCCTTACCATATACATGACCTTGAGATCGATATCTAGTTCTAAAAACTTCCTAATATTGTCAATATCCCTTCTCAAAGGCTAAGGATATGCGTAAGAATCCATGTGTGGTGGATTAAGGTGGTGTTAGAAGATTCCTTTATGTCGTAAGGCCTAGGTTTCCTCCTTCAATGATGTCAAGGGGCCAAAGACTCATATACTTGGTATAAAAAACTACTAATGGTAGGTGTATCCCTACTCAAAGGAAAGGATAACCTTGAGAAATATTGTGCAGTGGTTTAAGTTGTTTTTCATAGATATGAATTCAAAAAGTATTATTTTAGGATCCAGTCACCGTATTTCCTCCTTTGACCAGGTCAAGGACCTCAAGATTCATAACTAGTGCCCAAAATATTCATACGATGTTTGTATCCCTACTTATAAGACAAGGAATTCTTGATTGTGTATTGTCATTGATGGAAACATGAATCAAACATGTGTAGTCATGTGTTGATGAGGTTGATGACAAGGAAGGAATAGAGGAGTCCCTTAGATTACCATATCATGAATAATATCTCTCAGGTGGATCAATGTAGAGAAGCTTAGGAGAGATAGCCTTGTGATTGGATAGAGACAATGCATAGAGGAGCGCACTAACACAAAGCTTAGGAAAAATAGCATTGCATATATCATGCAGAAGCCAAAGGGGTTGAGGAGGAATCATGTTCGTTGATGTAGTTTTTGGGACAATTCAAGACTGACAAATCGAGATGGAACCATAGACTGGGAGAAATTAAGTCTCAATCATCAGATCAGGAGTGATAATCCTCAGTTGTTAGATCAAGCAGTGGAAGGATAGTGTAAGCTTCGTGACTTCACTTAAAATTTCTAAGTATGGTTCATTATGGAGGTAACGTAAGTTGGGGGTGAATTTTGATGACACCATAGAAGATATATGATTCTACAAGTCCGAGAGTTCGCGAACTCGTCACATAAAATAATTCTAAGTATAGGTTCATATTGGTGGTTGCAGAAGTTGAGGGTGCATTTTGATGACACCATAGAAGACGTGTGAGTTTGCAAGTCCAAGAGTCTGCAATTATAAAAGGTTGTGAACTCGTCACAAGAAATAAATCTAAGTAAAAGTCCATAATTAAAATGAGTAAGAACCATCCACTCAACGGTTTATTATATCCAAACCGTTGATTTGTCTAAAGAGCCTAGATGAAATATGGGCGTCCATCTCACTAGACAATTAAGTCAGAGTCGTTAGATCAAGTAGCCTAGAGCCATGATCTAGGAGGGAGACATGTGGCAGAAGACAAAGATGACATGTGGCCCTATCAACTGGTGACAAGTGTCAAGGTCCATTTGGCACATAAGGTCTATGAAAGTCACGAATCAGGGTGACACGTGGCAGACATACTATGGGTCCACATCAACCTAGTTGACTTCAACATGCAACGTCACTTCGTGATTTCAGCCTCTGGGGATGTCCAACTTCTCCTACCAGCAAAAATGCCTTAAGCGTTGAAGGCCAAAGTCGTGAAATAATGTTGGTCATTGATCTTATATCCTCCAGAATCTTTCTTGATTGTTCAATCAAGTACAGTGGAAGGATAGCATAAGGGGTATTATCAACGGAAAACAACTGGTTTCCTACTTTTGATGACCACTTCGGTATGTCAAACTCTGGAATAATGCAAGGATTGCAAAGGCCGAAAATCCCAAAGGCCAAATTACTAGAGGACTTGGTTCCAACACCAATCACATGATAAGGTAACCAACACCAATCACATGATAAGGTAAAGAAGCTAATAAGGAGTGCAAAGGACCTAGAATTAAATAATCCCTTAGACATTTGAATACGGTCCCATGTAGAAGAATAAGGGTGGAAAGAGAAAGCGCTAACAAAACAACGCTTGGAATGGATAAGCCTATGGTTTTGATCCCGCAGTCACATAAAGGAAAGATAAAGCGCCCGGGATTAACTCTTTTTCCTATAGGAAACTCAATAAGAACACCATTATTGTAATCGATAGAGGCTAAGAAGCTTGTTCACCATTGTGGCCACAAAGATAAAGAATTCTCTCTACCAGTACCACTCTAGAATCTGATTCTTAATATAGTTTCCTATTAAAAATATATTAAAGAAAAACCAAAGGAGTCTGATTATTTAAATTAATAAAGGAAGAAATCAATTTCTATTAATGAAAGGGTACAATGGTTCATTGTCAAAAGACGCAATGGTTCAAATTCACACCATTTGGAAGACTATATAAACGATAAAGAATGGTGAGAATAATGTGTCTATGCGGTCAACATCAAAAGATTAGAAACATAAACAAAGTCCAGGAAAGAATGTTGAAGACACTCAAGAAATGAGGGTGGAAGGGAGGATCTAGGAAGGATTGTAGTCCTCTACAGGTTGAAGCCTGAACAACAGGGAGTTACATCTTTCTTTCAAGTTGGTGCTTGAAGAAAACATGGGGTTAGTGCCTCCTTTGAAGTTGGTGCTCTAAAGAGGATTGGTGTCCTTCACAATCACAGATCATTATTTATAAACTTTGTAATCCTTGTTAATTATATTTATATAATTGATTTTAAATACAAATCCATTGTTGATCTATTGTGGTGATTAATAAAATAACAAAGTAAT
>CBVK0103564117.1:0-12721 GCA_900067695.1 Picea abies
CACTTTTGATGACCTTGCTGGTGTCTCTAGCCGCTGTAGCATCAGTCCTTCATACAATCTTGCACTAATTCTCCAATCAATCTCTTGCTAGTTTGCTTCTAACCTTTTCCATGAGAAATCTCCTCAATATATAAGAGAAGATAGATTAGTTACTTGGATAGGAAATGATCCCAAGATATCTGGAATGCCAGCACCTGAATAACCATTCGAAAGCCAACTCATTCTTCTAGAAGATTCCCTTCTAGAATATTCCCTTCTAGAAGATTCGAGATTTTATATTTTTCCTTCCTTTGGAAGATGTTCGCACCCTAAGAGTTAGGTACAATGCGAACCTCTCGCACCCCAGCTTAATGTAGCCTACGAGAATCAGACATTCTCGCAGGCGAATATATAGGTAGCCTGCGAACCTCCTTAAAAGTATGATTTCTGGAAGCAGACAAATGTAACTTTTCTCAGGAAAGTGTTCTTAGTGAAGAGCTTGATTTTCCATCATCATAACATCATCACGATGACCAAAATTGTGGATAACAATGATCAGAGTCTACCTATGATTTTGTAGGAAGAATCATGCATGATCACAATATATGTTCAGAACAGGAGTCATCACCATATTTTGAAAAACATAACTCCCGAAGAAGCCTTCACTAGAGTGAAGCCTAGGATTGGACACTTCAAGATATTTGGGTGTCTAGTCTACTTTCATGTACCCAAAGAGAATAGGTCCAATCTAGACCCTTCAGGGAGAAAGGGTACATTTGTGGGATACAATGAATCTTTGAACGAATATCGGTTCTACATCCTTGTTCAGAGACAGATTGAGGTTAACAGAGATGTTATCTTTGAAGAAGAGATAGCCTTTCAAAGATCCAGATAATCTCAGATGGATATTAATAGTGAGACAATATCTTCTCCCCCTTCAACAATTCAGAGGGAGACAACCATTATTCTAGTTGATCTAGCTATTTTAGCTGATCTAGTTTCTCGAGTTGTTATACCCATAGATATTGCAGTAGGGAATAAAAGGCCTGCGTGGGATCGACAAAATCTGCAAGAGGCAAAGGGACATGCAACCCCTCAAGGCACATCCTGAGAGAGCAAGAGACCAAAGATATTTTTGAGCTACTTTTCAGCCATGATCCACATCATTGATTCTGAGCCTTCTTGTCATTGAGAAGCGACAGGTGACCAGGTATGGCAAGATGCCATGACAAAAGAATATCAATCCGTCTTGAAGAATGATGTATGGGATATTGTTCTGAGACCAGAAGGGAAGTCTGTAGTGAATTCCAAGTGGATCTATAAGATCAATCATGCAGTTGATGGAATTGTCGAGAAATACAAAGAGATATTTGTAGCTAGAGGATTCTCACAAGTAGAGGTAGTTAACTAAGATAAGACATTTTCTCTATTATCTCGATACACTTCCATCCATACTATCATGCATGAGTTGGAAACTACATCAGATGGATATAAATACAACCTTTCTCAATGGTGAGATTGAGGAAGAAGTTTATATCGAGCAGCCATAAGGATTCATGATACACGATGAGAAAAATCATGTGTACAGGTTGAATAAATCCCTGTATGGACTAAAGCAAGCACCTCATGCTTGGTATGAGAAGATGGATGGATTCTTGATGAGTTTGGACTTCAACAAGAGTGTTGTTGATCCAAACTTATATTATCATATTGTTGGTGACGAGTGCCTAATCTTGGTCCTGTATGTGGATGACTTATTCCTCTTTGGTTCATAAAGACTTATTGTTGAATGCAAGCGAGCATTGAATTCTGAATTAGAGATGAAGGATCTGGGTATGATGCACTACTTCTTGGGACTATAAGTATGGAAGAGGACTGATGAGATTTTCCTGAGTCAAGGAAAATATACAGTGGATATATTGAAGAAGTTTGGTATGACAGAGTGCAAATCCATGCCTACACTGATGATGATGGATTTGAAGAAAATGAATGATGCTTCTACTGATTCAGGTGAGATTGATCCACTTTTGTACCAACAACTAATTGTATCATTGATGTATCTGGTTAACACTAGACCTGCTATATGCTATGTAGTGAATGTACTTATTCATTTCATGATTCAGCTGAGATAGACTCAATGGATAACAATGAAGCATGTATTGAGATATTTACGAGGCATAGTTGGATATGGCCTGAGATATGCCTCCAGTGTAGACTTGAGTTTGTAGGGATATTTCAATGTAGATTGGGCAGACAACGTAGTGGACCGGAAGAGACCATCCATTTTTTTTTTTAACTTGGGGCCTGCCATGGTTTCCTGGTGCAGCAGGAAACATAGCTCTATTCCCTTGAGTACTGCAGAAGCAGAGTATATAGCATTGAGTGTGGAAGTCCGTGAAGCAGTGTGGCTTTGCAAGCTCTTGACAGATTTATTTGATCATGAGATGGATCCTACCATTATTCATTGTGATAACCAGAGCTGTGTGAAGCTCTTTGAGAACCCTGTGTTTTATGATAGATCGAAACACATTGAGATAAAATATCATTATATCAGAGAAATGGTGCAGAGGAAAGAAGTACACGTGCAGTGCCTTCCTACACATGATTATTACATATATCTTCACCAAACCACTTGCCAAGACAAAGTTCAGGTACTTTCATGACAGACTTGGCCTGGTGGAGAATGCATCCTTAGATGAGAGGGAGTCTTGATGATTACATCTTCGTGAGACATCCTCTAGGACACAGACTGAATGAGTCGGCCTATGAGAGAGCCCATGAGTTGGGTCTGCCCATGAAATGGGTGTGTCATTCCTCTCTGAGACTGAGATGGAACTTTGTGTGCCCCTATGTGGGAAGGATTCCCATGACATGGGTGTGTCGTTCCTCTTTGAGACTGAGATGGAGCGTTGTGTGCCCCTGTGCGGGGAGGATGCCCATGAGATGGGTGTGTCGTTTGAGATGAAGAAATGTGTACCCTTATGAGGGGAGAAGGTGCCCATGTGATGGGTGTATTTTTCTCCTCTGTGTAGAGAGTTGAGATGATGTGGTACTCCAAATGATTCTCCTGTGAGAATTAGTGAGATAGATATCTATTGAGGAGGACGTCCCTATGGTTGAGAATAGGTGGATGTAACCCTAGTGGCTGATCACTAGTGAGTGTGTGTCCAGATGATTCACCTGTGAGACTCAGTGAGATAGAGATATGTTGATTTGGACATCCTTGTGGCTGAGTACAGGTGGGAATGCCCCTAGTGGTTGAGCACTAGTGGGTGTGTGATATCCCTTTCTATATTGTATAAGAGTTAGATTTACCTGTAACCCTAATTGTGATGTAAAGGGTATAGGTCTGCCCCACCATAAAATGAAATATAATTAATGTAAAAGATAATTAATATGGTAATTATTAATTATATTATGAGTTATTGAGGTCGGCCCTATTGTGCCAATAGACACCACTTTTGATGTTTCTAGTCTAGTATAAATAAATGTGAATCACCATTGAGGAAACACACTTATCATTGTGTCATCTCATGATTTCAGAAGTTGTGATATGAAATTATGAGAATTACAACACCCTCTTGTGTGCTAGGTTGGGTGATGGATGGGGGATTTTCTCTTGAGAATATAACAAAGGATTGGTTGGGTTTTCTTCCCTTGTTGAGAAGGGTTTCCCAGGATAATTATTGTGTTCTTGTGCATGGTTATTCTTCTTGTGATCTTGGTTTAATGCAACTAGTTATTGTTGTTTTATTTGTTTATGGTTCAAGTAAATGCTAAACAACAAATTGAAATTAAATGCATGAGCCTGAACTAGTGAGAAATTCAATAGGAATCATCAACAAGAGTGCGCCTAACATGTGGATAAGGGTAATTCACTCCACTTGAGAACATCTAGTCAGCTATATATTGAATAACGAGTTAACAAAGACTAGGTGGCATATCACTAGTGTTTCAGTCATTACATGTCCTAAGTAATCTCTAGAATCTCAAATATGCCGCATTATCTCATCACATAGAGGAAATATTTGGTGGGTTATTTATGCATGGTGGTTTGCTTGGAGAAAGGAGGAAGAATTGAGAGTAAATTTACGTTGCTGGAATTCCAAGAGAGTGAGGGTGAAGGAAGAGCTGACAAAATGGCCAAAGAGGACTGCAACCTTGGACTCAAGGTAATCAAACCAATTATGTAATCTTTTTTTTTTTATTTTTATTTTTAATATAGATCAATGTTATTTTCCCTCTTGCATGTTTTATCCATTCAATTGCATGGTAGTGCCTTTATTCTTTACTTGAGTAAGACAAGGTATATCCGAATGTGTTTAAGTTTATTTATTGCTTGAAAAAGGTTGAGTCATGTATTGGTTGTTTTGTGTGTGCATGAGGTAGGTATGTGAATTGAAGCTGGATCTCTGGAGCTGAACCAGTCAGGACTACTCAAGGACAATCATTGGACAATATGTACTTTTCTCTCTCCCTTAGCATAAAGAACACTTGAATATCTTAGATCTAGGAAATTTAATATCATGATCTATTGGTGTATGTCTCAAATCCAAAGCATATATGTGGGAGAACTGTCCTGTTCACGGGAGGGAAATATCCATTAACACATATCTAATCAAATATGGGAAAAGATATCTATAGATTTCATTACAGGTTTACTAAGATTAGAAGGTAAGGATTTCATTTTTGTGGTCATGGATAAACTCACAAAATATACCCATTTTTGTGGAATTCAAAGTACATATATGGAAAGTCAAGTGGAGGAAGTGTTCATGAAGGAAATTCATAGACTTCATGGATTTCCTAAAGTAATAGTAAGTGGCAGAGATCTAAAATTGAAAAGAAAGTTTTGGAAAGAATTATGGAAGATGAGTAGAATAACACTATCTATGAGCTCATCATATCATCCACAAATATATGGTCAACCATAAATAGTTAACAAATGTTTAGAGGTTTAACTATACTGCTATTCTTCAAACAAGCAATCTCAATGGGTGAAGTGGCTCCCTCTATGCTTTTGAGAGATTCTCCAAACAACCCCCTATAATACTTGTTCTTACTAATAAGTTTCTTATGAAATCATTTGGTCTGTAAGTGTGGGACTTGTCACCCTCATGCTTCACCAACACGAATCCTCTGCAGAAATGAAATATTTTCTTCACAATCTCTTCTCATGATTGATTATATGGCTCCTTTCTCTATGTAACCTATGCACAAGAAACTGGCTGAAAATGAAATGAAAATCTAGTCTTTTAGTTTAATATCCTCTACATTAATCACAATAATCATTAGAAAATGTCTCTACCTCCATCTACCAATAGGTAGAAAAGAATGACTTTGTTGTTGATTGGTTCACTACTTGTAATGTCAAGGTCAATTACCAATCAACTATTGTGTATGAATGACTACAACTAGCTCTATTCATTTGTTAGAAATGTCCAACCACAACAAATCTATATTGCATGAACTTTTCCAATCTTGTTTGTACCCAATTCATTAACACTCCAACAACAATATAATAAAAATCCAACATTAAATATTTAAATACAATAAATACTTTGGTTCAATGGCACTTTTAGTTCAACATTGACACAATTATACAATTGCATATTATAGCCAACAGCTAAGGTAAGTCACACTTAAATCTCGCATATGGAGAATCGTTTCAATATATCAAAGGGAGAATGTTTCACTTTTCAACCCCTTATCACTTCAACGACTCATAAAAAAAATGCTTTAATTCAAGAGCCCATCACCCATTGAGATCATCGTAGCATTAAAAAATGTGAGGAACACTTCCTCTTTATCAATGCTACTAGCATTGGAATATGCATACATAAATATTAAAGGACTGTAACTAATGAAATGACCCTTAGGAGGAAATGGGAAGGCTTGTATATTCAAACAAAGACCAACATTCCACATGACATTGAAAACGAGATAAGCGGTCTGTGTATTCATGTGCAATTACTTTGAAAATCCTTTATTCTTTTTGGGAGTCTCATAAGTTCTAAAATCATTCTCTATTTATAAAAATTGTTTCATAATGGGTAATAAGGAATTGGCAATGAATTGGGAGAGATAGACTAATGAAATGGAAAAATGGTTGTCTTAGAATTATATTAATTGAGGATGAGTGGTTGCATGTTGAAGTATACAATATGACACTATGATGAATACCATGACTTTGGTTATCAGGGTATCCATAGAGAGTACGACATCCAAAAGAATACACATAGATTTCTAGTGGCCCAATGTCTTAGCACAGGGGAAGTTTACTAAGATTCAAAGATTGAAATTAGAAGTTTAGATGAGGACATTGAAATAGTTATATGATCACAACCATCAATCTCTTGGACATGATAGACAGATAGTCTAAAACTCTTATTTGTTGGGATTCAAAGCTTTGGTGAATTCAAATAGAAATTAATTATGACATAGTGTATATTGTTAATACGCATGTGAAATACATGGTGTTGGGTAATGTAACACCCCGTTTTCCCCAATATGTAAGTATATGTATAAATGTTACCATGAGTCATGGCTAGTATGTTTAATGCTTAGACCATGATGAACATTCAAAATGATAAAAATTTATTTTGATGATAATTAAAAGAAATTGTTGATGGGTGGATTACTTACATAGAAGATGATGCCATGAGAGGGAAATGGTAAGGAAAAATCTCCTTGCCAGTTTAATATTCAAGAAAACCTAGATTGCCCATTCTCCTAGAATTTCAGGTAATGAAGGAAGTTGGTAGTTGAACTACTAGATTCCCACAATTATAGGAAAGAATGGAGGGCTATACCAGAACTGTCTTGCTTGAGAAGAACTGGAAGAAAATTGCCCATCTAGAGACTTCTAGACTAGCCTTGAATTTGGAAAAAAAAAATCGACCCACGAAATTAGAGAGGTCGAAGAGTGGTATTAGACACACGAAAATGGATAGGATAATGTTCAGAAAAATGTCTTTGGTTCATAGCAGAACATAAGAGAGTCAAGTTCTCTGTATTCTGGGTAATAAATAATGAGTAAGAATATTTAATTCAAGCTGATAATCAGGGCTATGAATTTTTGGGTGTTAGTTGTGCAAGCTAACTGTTGTGACTCCCTGAGTCAAGAACAACCCCCCTTGCTAGGTAGAACTGGAGATTTTTCTTGTTGATTTCTGTTGGTGAAGGAGAGTGGCCTTCATCTTTTTACTTCTGTTAATGAGTGAAAATTTTCCTTATGGCATCATCTTTTGTCTCGGGGGTGACCAACTACAAGGATAGAAAAAGACAACAATTTCCAATTTATTTGAAACTCTTAGATGAGTGTTTCAATGTTTTGTATTTTCCATGATAAGTTCCTTGATGTTATGGAATTTATGCTTTGGTTATATGAAGAAATTGATATTTTGCTCAATTAGTGAAATTGATGCTCTTTGTGCATGGTTGATTATAAAATATGAAGAGAGTCATAGAAAATATATTTTTTTGTTTGCCTCTGACTGACTTTGTTTTTAAAGACTATTGTAAGTAGTTATCTATAGCTCTAAGTAAGAACATAGTGCTAGTTTGACATTTGCAACCATTCATATGAATAAATTTCATATGTGTTAGTAGTGAATACTAAGCTGTAAAAGTCTTCACAAAACATCTAAAGATAGGGATATATATTTTCTGTTAAATGAAGGTTGCTCCCTATAACATTAGCTCTAGATTAGTTCTAGGAGGTGACCTGCCCTTGGTTAAAGATCAAGTCTTAGGACCCTCTTGGAAGGCTTAGATGAATGCTAAATAATCTATGGAAGCATGGGTAAAATCCATTAACTTCCAACCAACATGATAAGATAGATAAGGGGGAGTTGGTCTCATAAGTTTAGGCTATCTAGTTGGGAGGATAAGGTATTTAACATGATAAATGTGTGTATAAATTGAAATAAAGAATTATGTGTCTTGTGTTTAATTTATTCCTTATTTTAAGATAAGGTAAGAATTAAATTCTTACCCTGATTTACTTAGTAAAACCATGTCCAAAGGTAAAGACTAGAAATGGGGGATTTTCTCTAAATAGTAGAAAATATTTTCATGAATATAGGTGGTAGTAAGTCATGGTAAAACCAAAATTTTTATCGTGGAAAGTTTTATTTCCAAGAGATTTTATTTTAAAGAAACTCAATTAAATAAATACATGTGTTTATGTATTTTGATTTGTTTCCTCAATGAGATTTGCTTGGTGAAGGGAGGATGGTAACTCCTGTTAATTTTTCAGAAATTACCTTTTATTTCTTAATAAGTTGAATATTAAGAGGAGGAAGTCTTATACCATAAATTTTGAAATTTTATCATGTGCATGAGAAGTGGAAAATCTCAAAATTTCTTCTTCTGGGAAAAATATTATTTTTGTTAAATTAACCAGACACATGGATTCGGTCTTAGGCTAATTTAATACCCAAGGAATTATATTTTTTTCCTTTCTATTATCATTTTAATAATATTAAACTCCATCGGGCTATTGAGCACCGAGATTTTGAGAACTAAAGCATGCACGGTGAGTGATAAACTTGGGGGGCGATATGGCCAGTATATTATAATATTATTATAATTGAACCCCACCCTCACTGGGCCATCGGGCACCGAAAGATTGAGATGTGAAGGTACCCATGAAGATGGTATACTTGGGGTGATATAAGATAATAATATTAAATGTCAGTGTGTTTGGTGCACAATATAACCGATGTCGGTGCAAACACATTATAAACTATTAATAATATTAACTCTATCGGGTTATCAAACACCAAATGATTAGGAGGAAAAGTGCATATGGTAACTTATATCCCTGGAGGGTCAGTGCATATATCTTATAAACTTAACTTAGTAAACCTTGGATATAATATAATAATACTAAAATCTATCAAGGTTTTGTGCACCAGGAAATAAAAAGGGATGTGCATGTAATAAATGAATTACTCGAGGATGGTGCAATTTTATAATAAAATAATAATATTAACTCCATTAGAGTGTCGAGCACTCAGATTTGGAAAAAGGAGGGTGTGTAGGAGAAATTATATACCCGGGGGGCTAGTGCAAACATATGATAAATAAATTTAATAAACCTGGAGAATTATAACTATAAATACTATTATTAATTTCCCACCGGAATGTCAGATCTCGAGGAAATGGTAAAATTTGGCATGTTTGGCAGGAAATATCCTTAGGGACCCATAAAATAAAATTTAATTAATAAATCCTATTTGGATTTTGGGACCCCAAAGTAAAAAGGGGAAAGTAAGTTCTTAGTATTTACCGGACTGGTGAAATATATTATGAAAAAAATGTTAATACATGGAGTATTAAGCTAATGAGGATGAATCATTAATAATGTGGATTAAATAATAAAATCCTAAGGCATGGGATCTTAATGTAATGATTAATTAAATTAATAATATTATAAGAAATGGATAGGTTTTAGCACCTGGTTGGGTGAGTCTTTGTGCTCAATGATGACCTGGCATACCGTGGTTGGTCAAAGTGTCAAGTGGCTATTAGGCCACGTGTTAGGGTGATTTAGAATTTTTGAGCCAGATGGAAGGCGATGATATGGCCATGTGTCACACCAGGTGTTAGGTTGTGGTAGTGCCACATGTCCTAAGTGCTATCTAGACTATCGACTTGAGTGTTTGAGATTGGAATGAATATTGGTTTACCCGAGACTAATATCCCGATACCCTGGTGGGCCAGTGCCCCGGGATATCAGTTATCAAAATATTGTTAAGAAGCATTGAGTGTGGGATATCCATGGGAGATGATATGACATTAAGTCAAGATATGCAATATGTTGATATCTCGATACTTCGGTGGGCCAACACCCCAAATTATCGGATATAAGAGAAATGTGTGGAGAAATGGGTTGAGAGAAGAGAAGGCCAATGGCCCGATGGCCCAGATGACAGATGGCACGACAACATCCCCACCAACACTATAAGGTGATGTGTTATAATGCATCAATTCCATGTTGGATGGTACAGATGATGTGGATTCATAAGGATGCCATGTGGGGGTGTGGCAGTCTTTGGGAAAGAAGGCCTAAAAATTTTAAGAGGCCATAAATTTTGATCCAAATCTCATATTTGAGAATGGTTACAGTCATTATAAAGATATTGGTGAGAAAAAGACAATGAGGCCCTCGAAAATAGGATTCGAGGTGGATAAGAAAAATCAAATTTTTCATACCCCCCATTTTAAGAGAACCTAAGGGGCGGGTAGGTTACAGAGTGGTACCAGAGAAAAGATTCAAACACTAGGTCTGCATGGGCCAGAGAATGATCACAAGGATGGTATATCAAGGCTAAGGTCAGGATGTTAAAAATTGTTTTCTTCCTTAAAAGTTTGTTTATTATTTGCATAGGTTCCTTGAGGAGGAGGATTGTGGATTGAAACATGGTTTTAATGATTTATTACAACATAATTTATTTATCCTGTTGATTGCAACAAAAGGATTATATTGTTTATTTGTTTGATTGGTGGTTATTCCTACAGGAGTGGGAATATGCTGGTAGGAATTAACGGTAAGACTTGGATGTGAATGACAGAAGTGGCAACATTCCGTTATAGAGCTAGTTGCATGAGTCTAGAGAATGGATGAGTTGAGTTGTTTTACTTAAGTGTAATACTGCCTATCGGCTTGGATAGACATAGCCTCTTGCATGTAGATGTATTTTAATATAAGTATGATGACCCTTATGGAATATACCTTGTGGTTAAAGGGATTTAATATGGATTGATAGAATCCTTGGCAATAATGATTGTTGCTTAAATAAAGGAATAAGAGGACTTATGGGTAAATTGCTTGTTGCACAAGATATGATTTAATACATATGGTAATGATTGAGTATGTGCACATAGATTTAGAATAATCCGATGTTAATGTAGTGCGCTCATGGATCATTTGGTTAGTAATGATCTAAACGTAGTAGAAAATAAAACAACATGAATGAAAATGCTGATTGTTTACAACCTTGGGAAGAATAAGGATATAATGGATCAATGAAGTATTGATCCAGAACCTGGTAAAGAGAGTGCTTGGACATTCTCCTAAAGGATAATGGATCATATTGACATCCAGAGGTGGATGATATCCATATAGGTATGTCTTAGTATGCTCAAGTAATAGTAAGAGGGAAAATTACTAATAAGAGGGAATTTAGGAAATGATTCTCTTGGTAAAGGTTTGTTGAATAGTAAAGATTTAATGCATGAAGAGAAGTTGAAATTTTTATCTTGATGCCTTGGGAAATACTGTAATTACCTATTTTGTATTTTATGAATTTTAGAATTCTTTTGTAAGAATAATGGAAAGAGTGGTTTCTTGTTGGTTGTTTCCATGTAGAGAGGGAAACATAATTATGAATATGCATGTGAGACTTGTCACGTGATTGACTATAAGCTCTCATTAGAGAAGGATGATATTAATATCAAATAAATGTGAATGAATGATATAAATATGTGCAAGTGATGTATGTGAATAGTATATATACATACATATATGCTTAAATGCATGGTATGACTTCCTGAATAAGTGAGATGCAAGGAAATATTTGTACTTACTGGATTGGATAATGCTATGGATACATAGCTGAATTTGTTTTAAGAATTTTGTTTTCTTTGTTTTAATAATAACTTGAGGAGGGTGTTTTCCATCCCTCAGAAAGACCTAATATAAACTGCTGAAAGAGAAATAAGAAATAAGTACTATGTTGTTATTATAGAAGGAAAAATGAATATGCCTTTGAAAACTACATGTAAATGATTGTGAACAATTATGAATAAAATGTTTTTTAAATAAATATGCATATGAAAATATAAAGTGTTCCTATAGTAGACACACACAGTATGATAATGCATGTGGTTAAGTGCATGAAATCACAGTTTGAATGCAAAATGATAGAATAATGTGCCTGTGTGAATGTGCAAACTCAGATGTAGAATAAGGATGCATGCTTATATTCCTTATGTAATTGTAAGGTTCTACTCGACAGAGCCTTATAAAACAAGAAAAAGATTTATTTTAAAGAAATGCTATCCTAACATTTTTAATACTTCATAACCAACATATATAAAAATTATTGAACTGATCATAATAATCTTATGAACAACCACATAACACTACATATTCCTTAAATTCATAAAACAAATACATAAATTAAAATACCTTCGTCTGATGCTAAACTCCTGCTTGTCTGGTTGTCCTCACTCCTGCCTTGCCTAGCTTATTGCTTGACCAAACCCTGCCCAAACCGACTCACCACCCAGCCAGCTAGGAGCAACCTGCCTGGCTCCCTAGCTCTAGGATATCGAAAGGAATCCTAGAACCTGTGCCCAAAACCCCCTGCAACCCAGTGCCCCCTGCAATGGTTCACCAAAACTCCCAATATCAAACTGCCCACCCTAGAAAATATCCAAACAGAAATCCAGTCCCTCCTCCAAAATGCTTCCTCCCTCCAAAATCATAATGCCCCTCTCCCGTAGGACCCTTTCCCGTCATATCTCCCCCTTCACTGACTCCCCTCCCCTCCATTAATTACCTTATCCCCTCTTTTATTACCTAATCCCCTCCTTTATTATCTTATCCCCTCCTTTATTACCTTATCCCCTCCTGTCATACGTAAGTCTTTTAATTAAATAAATTAAAATTATTAAACCCTTTTAATTCATTACTCAAATCTTTAATGAGTCAATTAATTAATTAATTAAT
>CBVK0103564133.1:0-10698 GCA_900067695.1 Picea abies
ATCATCATTATATATATATATATAATTTTAAATTTATATATACATGAACATCTCTCCTACCCATACAAGTTTTACTCTTTTATATGTGTGTGTGTGATGTTTATTTTGAATTATTATACCTCATATAAAAAATTTGATTGATCTAAAACAAATATTTGAAATTTATGAAAGGGAAAGAAACTAAAAGCATTTGAATGAAAATAAATATGTATTTTATTTATATAATTATTTAATAATATAATAAAGGTCGATGAAAGTTGTGAAAAGAAAAGAAATGGAAATAAATAGAATCTATAAAAATGTATATTATAATAATAATAATAATCAAAATTTAAGATAACTATCAAGTTAGACATCAAATTGATGCATGAAGTTTTTTATTTATAGGACATGAAACCTCTCTCTAAGTCTATTTTAATATGTTTTATAGTTTACTTACTCTATCTATCTATATAAAAAAAACCATTAAAAGCTTTAATCGTATTTAATATTTTTGATAAATAAATGTTTTACAATTTCAAATATATTATTTAAATAAAATAAATTATTTTTTTTCTTCTAATTATTATAATTATTATAATGAAAATAAATGAAAATGACATAAAAAGGAATTTTAATATAGAATACAATAAAATAAAATTGTATTAATATATACCAAGTGGAAAACATGTAGCATAGTAGATTTAAACTTTGATGGCGAGAATAAAAATTTAAACTAATCTTATTGAAAAATTTAACACGTTATTGAAAATTTAATAAAACTTATTGTAAAAGGGTTCTTTACAATTTCAAATAAATTATATTTGTAAAATGTAAATAAAATAAAATAAATTGGGTTGATATTTGTTTTTAATTATTAAAGAAGTATAATTAAATAAAATTTGATTGGTATGCAAGGATATGACACAAAAAGTTGCAATATTGAGGAATTTTCATTGTTCATCCAATGTCAAGAATGGATCGAGTTCGTAAGAATCCATTTTGCAATAATTTGTTGACCTAGTTGTTGTAGGACTTTCATAAACTAATGTTCCTTTCATAGCCACCATGTAATACACTCATACATTTTTCTCTAAGGACATTGTGATTGAAATCATGAAGCTGTGTCATTTTGTCACATTACTTAATAATCCATAATGTTATGTTACATTGCTTAATGGTTAATATGTTATTATAACTTTTGGATTATGTACATTATGTACTTGGGACATTATGTATCATTTATTAATCATTATGTTTACTTGAGGGGTATTTCATTGTACTATTTCTAATTATATATTTTAGGATTTATTATACACATGAAATCTATGGAACAAGCGTTTTTATTTATGGATATGTTAGTTGTGAAACTATGTGAACATGACTATATAATTGTAGGTTTAGCTTGAAATATTATTAACTAACCATTGTTGACTCACACATTAGGGAATAACTTCAACTCAATAGGGATGACCCAAGCGTAGATGACCTTAGGTACCTTGTGAGCAATGAAGCTACTTAACATTTGAATTGGATAATATTATGCTCCAAGGGTGATTCAGGTTTATAGCCCAAAAGGGATGGGGTTAGGTTAGTAAGTGAACACAATAAATGTAATAGGGCTTACTAGAAGTTTCCTCCTCTAGAATGCTCTTAGGTGGTTGGTAGCACTATATAAAGGGGTGTAAACAATGTAATGGGCATTATTGAAGAAGTATTGTATTTGGAGCGTAGCTTATTAGAGGGTTTCCCCCTTGAAGAAGAAAGTGATCAGGAGTGGATCAAGTACCAAATATATTAATAATACAATCACCACACAATATATAAGGAAAAGTATCTATAAATCCACACTTTATTATTTAAAAATCCTTAGGGTAGGGCAACACCATACAATAGATCCTTTTAAGGAAGGGATCCACTCCTAATCACTTGCCAAGGGAGAAACCTCCTAATGAGCTATGCTCCAAATACAATAATTTTCAACATGCCCATTACATTTTTTACACCCCTTTATATAGTGCTACCTACCACTTAAGAACATTCTAGAGGGGAACCTTCTAGAAGAAGAACCTTATAGTAAGCCCTCATACATTTATTGTGTTCACACTATGCATTATTTATTAAAAGTGGCCTTCAAAGATAACAATGCATATATACTATTATTCCCCTTGGGACCTCCCTAGGTACCCCATATTATTCCCCTAGCTACACTACATTACATCCCCCTTATGAAGGCATTTTACTCAACACGTGTGATGAGGAAGTACAACCATATACTAGGGTCACATGGATAAGTGTGGACTAGAATTTTGAATTAGGTTGGAGAACTGGGTTCCCATGTAGAAGTGTTAGCCACCATGTTTAAGTAGTCCAAATTCCACTGTAAACTTGGGTCCCATGTCCAAGTGATCATGTGAAATCCACGTTGAAGATATCGTAACTCAATAGCCAAATAAAAATGATGCTCCAAAGATTGACACTAGTCATATGGATCCAAATATGTAGAGCCAACCAAAAAATCATCCACTAGTATTGGAGAATAAGAAAAATGAAGTAGAGTATGCATAGAAGGATCTTGTCTACTCTCCAGGATGTGCTCCACATAAGGTGGAATAGAGTCATCAAATAGAAGATGGAAGTGGTTGTCATCCTAGAAATGAAAACTATCCATATACCAATCATCACATTTTACCTCCTAATAAGACTAGGCATATTTTTCTTTATTATATCCATTCATGATGGCCTACATAATTGATCCCTCTTGCATTGCAAGTGTGATCTCATTAATATTTGAACACTTGTCCTCATGGATTCAATATCTCGTCTCATTGCTTTGAGCTCCAAGAGGATTTGAATGTGAATATCCATTGGAATCATCATGTATAATACACCAACATAAATCTATAAAAATACTCTATCCAATGGCACTGATCTACTAGCAATCTTATTACCTTGTCAAAAGTTATGAGCTCTATAGTCTCATTGTCGTCACGAAAAAACCCTAAAAATGGCTAATTTTAAATCACTGATATCTTCATTTCTGCAGATTCAATTCGGATGATTTGTTTTTTTTAATTAGATAATTTTGTGAGGGGAACTCATATATACAATTTTTTGGGGGAAATTCAGCACAAATTGCTATAGAAGTTAACAAAATTATGTGGTCTTCTGCAGAAAAACCATGAAAAATTGTTTATTTTAAATCAACAATATCTTGGCCTCCCAAGCTCCGATTGATATGATTGTTTTTTAAAGTGGTTTTTTTTCCTAGAGAAAATCATATATACAAGAAGTTTAATTGAATTCTACACAGTGTTACCCATGATTTTGGTCATCTTGATGGTGTATTGATGATGGTGTACTCAGGCTCCTAATAAGAACTTTCTTCTGAGAAAAGTGACATTCATCTCTTCCCAGAAAACATATTTTTGAAGAGAGTTTGCAGGTTGCTTATATCCTAGGGTGCGAGAATGACCCATTCTCGCAGGCTGCCTTCAGCTAGGGTACGAACTTCTCACACTGTGCTACATAGCTAGGGTGTGAACTTGTTCTCAAGCTTGGAAAAAGATGAAGTCTCGATGGTTCTAGAATGGAATCTTCTAGAGAATGGGTTGGCATTCGAATGGTTATCATTTTACTGGTTTCCCTGATTTGGTGGAATCATTCTCATACAAGTAACCATCTCATACTCTCCTATATATTGATGGGATCCGCAGTGGAGTCACCAATTTTGTTATCGGACTAATCGGTAGGTGCAGACACTAATAGATCTCCCTAGATCCACTTGGATCTAGAACAAAACAGGACAGGACATGACTATTTTCCTAAGTTATGACCATTGAATTAGCTAGTAGGGAGGAACAAGTGACATACCTTTGTATCACTTCCTAGGGTCTCTGTTGCTCCCGCTTTGCTCCAGTGCTCTCATGAGGTCAAGACCAAGACAACACAAACCAACCAAAGTGAAGATAGCAAAATATATTCAATTGTCAACTTATGTGTATGATCAAGGAATTACACAATAAAGTAAGAATGACTTTATGGGAAAATAACATGTCATTGTATCATATTAATCGAAAGTAGTAATTCGAGGCTGCAAGGTAGAGGAAATAATCGTGACTGTAATCAGGGGGAAAGAGAAGCGGAGAATGTGTTAGGGACAATTTCAAAGCTTCGAAAGCTTTGTTTGCGATGGTATCTCATATGAACTCAAACTCCTTTTTTAGGAGCCACGTAAATCCACGAGTTATCTCGGCGTAATTTGGGATAAAACGACGAAGAAAGTTTGCTTTTCCCTGCAAACTTTGTAACTGGCGGAGTGTAGAAGGAAGAGGGAGATTAAGGATCGCCTCAACCTTTAAAGGATCTACCCTGATCCCTTGACGTGAAACAATAAATCCTAAAAGTTGGCCAGATTCCACGCAAAAAACACACTTGTGAGGATTCAAACGTATACGGTAAAACCGACAGCGGATGAAAATGGCTCAGAGGTGGGTTGGATGATCGAATCGGCGCATTGAGTGAGCGGGTAAATCGTCTAGATATGGTTGCACGATGTGCTTGATATCATGGAAGGCATAAGACATAGCGCGTTGAAAAGTTGCGCCAGTGTTCTTGAGACCGAAGGGGAGTTTTCGATAGGCAAAAGTACCCCAAGGACAAATAAAAGAAGTCTTATGTTGATCCTCGGGAACAATGTTTATTTGATTATACCCAGAGAAACCATCCATCAGAGAGAAGATTTCACTTCCGGTGCAATCGTCGACAATCTGATCGACGAAGGGGGTAGGAAGGTTGTCTTTGGGACAAGCTTTGTTGATATCCCTATAATCAACACATACACAGATTGTGCCTTGTTTCTTGTCAATCGAGACAAGATTGGAAACCCAGTCAGTTAGGGCCACTGGGTAAATAAAGCTGAATTTGAGAAGTTTCTCGACTTCGAGCTTGATAGCAGCCACTTTACGTGGGTGAACTGGAAGAAGGCATTGTCGGACGAGTTTAGCGTCGGGGTATGTCTTGATCTAATGTATCACAATGGCGAGGTCGATAAACAAGATTTCTTCGTAGCTCTAGGCGAAGGTGTCATGAAACTCTTTGAAAAGGGATGTGTAGGTGACGATTTCGTTAGGGGAACACGAAGCTCCGATATGGACATTTTTGACAATTCTAGGTTTGATGGATATGTCGAGGGGAATAGTGGGTGAGATATTGCTTAAGTTCCCTTCAGAAAACACATCGTGTGTGGACTCGGGAATGGTTGAGATGACGACAACGGTCGACGGGGTCGAGATTTGTTGGTAGTTCTCAATGGTATGTTGCTCCAGGAAGAGGATGGAACGATGATGTCCATCGTCCCAAGGGGTGTCCTCCATGACAGACATGATCATCTCATCTGTGGGAAAAAATACACGGAAGGGATCTGGAGATAAATCATCAAGAGAGGGGGTAGAAGGGGTTTCCGATTTAATGGCCTGATAGGCGGATTCGACTAGAATTAACGGCATTTTGTTGTCGTAATGAAGATGATCTCCAGGGTCAGGTACCATCCATGGGTCGTGAGACGTAGGAAGTCTATGAATCGAGGTTCATATCATGTTGATTGAAGCAACGGACGAGCATGGAACATCGGGTGGTGGAATGGGGAAAGTACCCATTAACGAAGAGTCTTTGAGAAGGCCTACACCGACGTTCTCATAACCCGGTGGGGTTTTAGCGATGAATGGTACATTGCCAGTATGGGTATCTGAGTTAAAGAAGGCTAATTGGTCGACAATGACTACCTTCCCTTGATGTGGGAAACGTACCACATGAAAAAGGGTCAACACAACTGTGCACATGGAATTGATCCAGCTGCAGCCAAGTAGAAGATTGTAATCAAGAGAAGTGTCAAAGACTTCCACTTCGACTTGGACCATTTTGCCTTCTAATGTGATTGGCGACAAAGGAAGGACACCATAGGGTTGTACCCGAATTGCTTCAGGTTGCCTCGCCTACATTTGGTCAACTACCTCTTCATGCTATGAAGCACTACATCTGCCCAATTAAAAACCCAAGGCTCAATACACTCTATGGCATACTGAAAGTAGCTCTGGAGAGCCATGTGAGGAGCAGTGCTCCCATCCATACGAGCAATGGTGAAAAAAATAGTGCGAAGGGTCAAATCCTGCACTCCCCAAATGGCTTTCCCTTTGCTCCTCTCTGCTTCTGGAACACAATGCAAGCGACAGTACTCACTCATGGGCAGCCCACCACCTCTGCTACCAGTCAAGCTCGTGTGGTACCCACGCCGTGACAGTCCTGTCAAGAAGTAAATGTCCTCGATATCCAAGGACAATTTTTGGACCCCTACATGGAATACTTGTTGGTCGAGATCCCACATATGCACAAGGTACTCCAATAACCTGACTTGGGCCCTCATACCCGGGATACGAAAGAATTTCAGAAGACCACAGTCTCGTAAAGCGGCAACGGTGGTTGGATGATTTCCGACAATGGCATCATCTTCTTCGTGCTCTCTTTCATGCCATTCCAAAACCATGGTGATGGCCAAATACCTACATAATAAGCATAAGAAGAATATTAGTAACTCTATTCAACACTTGATATCTTTTTCATTGAGCAAAACTTTAAAAAAAAATTCCACTTTACGGTTCTCGTAAGTGCCCTTTAGGAACAGTGTGAGGTTCTTGCAGGTGCCTTTGGGGTCACCTGTGAGAATGAGGCATTCTCGCAGGTCCCATGTGGCTGGCTTGTGAGAATGGCTGAGCGCAACTTTAACCCCCAAAAAAAACTCAAAACTATGTGTTTTGCCATTGAAAATGAAAAATCAAACCATAAAAAGGTAGAGGACAAGGAGCTTACCTCACTGTTGGAGACGGTTCATCAAATGGATGCTCGTAACTCCCACAATCGAACGTCGAAATTCAAGGGCTAAAGTGGGGTTTTTGGGCTCAAATATTGGTAAAGTTAAAATGATTGTGGTAAAAAGAAATTTTACCCCTTTATATTTACTTTTACCATTTGTTATTGGATTTTATAATTGTTTATTTATTAAAACCTAATGTGTAATACCCTTTTGAGTATGAATTTTGCAGGCATAACAACTTCGATGTTCATGCACAGGGATGCGGATATTTTTTCTTCTTCTTCACATTTTTGGATTGTTTTTTATGGTTTTTGTACAAAACCTTGAGCTTGGTCTTTGTCCGTTCTCACGCTTGAAAATACATGAGAATGCAATCGAGCACGCTTTTATCACTTTTTTGGGCTCAACAAGGTTATACGAAAAAGGAACCCCCCTGGAGTCCTCTTTAAGCTCTTTTCAGACTCTCTAAACATGAAAAGATTGCTGAGTGACCTTGCTATTTTCACGCTCGTTAAAGTATTTGAAGACAACATTTGTTGGGTGATAATTTATCTCTTTTTCGGTCTCATCAGACTATTTTACGAAAAAGGAATTGAGAGAGTTCTCTTTTAAGTGTTTTTCCAGACTCTATAATCTTAAAAAACCTTCGATTTTTCTATCTTTGGACTCATTAAACAAACATCGATAGACCCGTAATGGGACCGAACCATTCCTTCCTAGGGTTCGTTAAACATACTCTGAAGGACTTATCCGAAGGATGAGTTTATATCAACAAGCATATGTTATCCTCCTCAAGCTTGTGTAAAAATAAAGAGGTACTCGCCAGAAATGGTGGGGGGGAATTTGGGAAAGGGATGTGTTCTTGTATTCATATTAATTGGCAGTAAGTGTCACTCTTGAACATGACACCCCCCTATTCATTATTTGAATCCAGTTTTGGAAATCCATTTGTCTCTCATTCGATTTTCTACAAGGTCATACCCTGCATCATCTCTGATTCAATGCTGCCAAATCGTTGGTCGTGTCATTCATATGTTCAAGAGAAGTTCATATGAAACCTCTATTGAGTCGGCCATCTACAGTTGTCCATTCTCTTTGTGTCGGCCTTCCCTGTGTCCAATCCAACTTATATCATACTCTGTTTCACCTTCAAAATCTGTTACTCATTTCGTGTCATTGATGGGGATACATCAAGGCCCTCCTGTGATGATTTTTGTTCCGTCGACTTCAGCTCATTATCCGGAAACAAGACTTAGAAATTATTTGGTACCTTGGAACATGCATGCCTCAATGGCAGGTTTCCTTGCTTTTGACAGTGGGTTTACATCATTGACCCGTGATCAAAAGATTTCGTTAGATGTTCGAACTCAACTCATTCATTCACATTCGGTGGATTGTACTAGTGTACCTTGGGAGTCATTGACATTAATGGTGATTTCCCTCACACTTGTTAACAGTTTCATCATTGACCGATAATCAAGTGGCTTCTACCATGTTCGACTTCAACACATGTAATCACATGGTTAGATTCGTACTTTCGGGTGATGGGATTGAAGACCCTGGATCTCATCTCTTTGTCCAGGTTGCGATGGAATATGTCTAATTTTCGACACATAGATCCACTTTGTATGTCTCATGGCTATGTCATCTCAATTTGAATTTTCTCGCATAGATCCACAGTGTATTCCTGGTGGCTATGTTATATTTTGACGGCATGGATCCACAGTGTATGATTGGTGGCCATGACCTATGCTTATAATGTCATCCATCTGTGATCTGAGTATGGGAATGCCTACCTTAGAATTAATATGATATTCTGCAGATGCTTGGTTGTTTGCAGGTTTCCGATTAGGTGAGCTCCCGGTTTTCAACACACACATGCAGTTTACAAAGTATTTCGACTGTCATTGATTCCGGCCTCATACTTTGGGGGGCATTCTGTTACCCATGATTTTGGTCATATTGATGGTGTACCCAGGCTCCTAATAAGAACTTTCTCCTAAGAAAAGTGACATTCATCTCTTCCCAGAAAACATATTTTTGAAGAGATTTCACAGGTTGCTTATATCCTAGGGTGCGAGAATGACCCATTCTCGCAGGTTGCCTTCAGCTAGGGTGTGAACTTCTCTCACTGTGCTACATAGCTAGGNNNNAATGGTTATCATTTTACTGGTTTCCCTGATTTGGTGGGATCATTCTCATCCAAGTAACCATCTCATCCTCTCCTATATATTGATTGGATTCTCATGGAAAAGGTTAAGCAAGATTAATTGAAGAATTGGTGAAGGAATTGTGTGAAGGACCTAGCTTGAACAGGAGCTTGGAGACTCTAGCAAGTCTATCAAGAGGAGTCGGATCTTCTTCATACAAGGATCAAGCAAGTGTGTGTGTTGGAATCCAGATCCACTGAAAGCAAGCTTGCGACATCAAGGCGATCAGGTTGTATCTTCTACTTTCGATTAATATGATACAGTGGCATGTCCTTTTCCCATAAAGTCATTCTTACTTTATTGTGTAATTCCTTGATCATACACATAAGTTGATCATTGAATATATTTTGCTATATTCAATTTGGTTGGTTTGTGTTGTCTTGGTATTGACCTCACGAGAGAACTAGAGAAAAGCGGGAGCAACATAGACCCTAGGAAGCGATACAAAGGTATGTCACTTGTTCCTCCCGACTAGCTAATTCAATGGTCATAACTTAGGGAAATAGTCATGTCCTGTCCTGTTTTGTTCTAGATCCAGGTGGATCTAGGGAGATCTGTTAGTGTCCGCACCTACCGATTAGTCCGATAACACACATGAAGCTACATAAATTATCCAGAGTTTTGCGACCCTGTTTTTGTTTGTCTCTTGAAACCCTACAAAAATAAGAAAAAAATTGACCCATTTTTCTTCATCGAAGAAAGTGCTCTGATACCATTTGTTAAGTACCAAATATTTGAATAATAAAATCACAAAAAAATCTCTATAAATTAATACATAAATCCTACTTTATTATTATGAAAACCCTTGAGGTAGAGAAACACCATATAATAGATCATTTTAAGGAAGGGATCCACTATTGATCACTTTCCCCTTCGAGGGGGAAACCTCCTAATGATATACTCTCCAAATATAATATTTCTTCAATCATTACTATTACATTGTTTACACCCATTTGTATAATTCTACCAACCACCTAAGAACATTCTAGAGGAGGAACCTTCTAGAAGTGAAACCTTCTAGTATGTCCTCTTACATTTATTGTGTTCAGAATAGGCCTTATTTATTAAAAGTGGCCTTCATACATAACAATGCATATCTACTATTATTTTTACTAGGTACCTCCCTAGGTACCCCATATTATTCCCCTAGATACACTATATTCCATGCTTATGAAATCATTGTCCTCAACACTTGTTATGAGGGAGTACAACCATATACCTGGGTCCCATGGATAAGGGTGGAACATAATGTTGAAATAGGATGGAGAATCGAGGTCCCATGTAGAAGTTCTAGCCACCATGTTGAAGTAGTCCAATTTGAGAAGTATTTCATTTGAAGCGTAGCTCATTAGGAGGTTTCCCCCTTGAAGAGGCAAGAGATCAAAAGTGGATCCCTTCCTTAAAGTGGATGTATTTGCAGATCTTTGGTATTTAAAAGGATGCTCCTAGATTGTATGTTTTGTTTTATTTCCTAATATAATAGTGATTGCAATAACTAATTTAGTATAAAAAAATTCAAGTTTCAACTAAATCTTCTCTTAGTGTAAAAAAAGCAGATTGTAACAATTTGAATTTGTAGAAATTCACATATTTCAATATATATATATATATATATATATATAAAGAGAGAGAGAGAGAGAG
>CBVK0103564134.1:0-11897 GCA_900067695.1 Picea abies
GAGAGAGAGAGAGAGAGAGAGAGAGAGAGAGAGAGAGAGAGAGAATATCACATTTTTTATTTAAATATTGAATGTAAATTATACTTACAAGAGTAATATTATATAAGTAATTACAATTCATTTTAAACCCTATAAGAAATACTCCTTAATCCTAGTTTTTTATTTTTCCATTTCTTCTTTTTAACCTCATTCTACCCCCTAAAGAAGGGTTCCTAGTGACTAACTATAATTCAAAAGTTGGGAGGTTAGGATTCGTAAAGGGAACCAATTCCTTATCAAAATCATAGGTATCACATTCATGAAGTATTTGTATTACTCCTTGAAGGGTTTCATATACAACTACCACCAATGAGGAGGAAATCCCTATATTCATGTCTTCTTCTCTACGCTCTGAAGGGGGGGAAATTTTCTCATTCAACACTTTTGGAAAACAATGTTCTCCTTTTTTGAAATAGTAGGTGGTTGATTAACATTGATTTGATCATCCTCATCCTTAAAATATGGTTTCTCATATGCTTGCCATATTTTTGGTTTAAATTTTTGTCCTTTGTTCCATATTGAGGAGGTGTGTTCTTAAGGAAACAAATTCATGAGATATCTTATTTGTTGGTAGAGATGACACTAAAAAGTGGTATTCTCATAATCTACAACTTTAATCTATCAAAAACATTCCCACTACAAAAGAATTTTGTCCAATAGACCTTTTCTAATATTAATCTCAACACATATTCTAATATATGTGAATAAACCCATCTTAATTTGCTTTAGATCTATTTTTATGTAACTCCTTAAAGTATTTCCAATATCTTGATAAACTAATAAATGTAAAAAATGAATGGATGGATTTGGGAGTTGAACCGAACTAGCATTTTGTTATAGACATAGTGGTATGATCAAAAAGAGGAAAGCATGGGCTAACCAAAAGTTCTCATTTGTCCCAAAACTAGGGGCCTTCCTCTAAATTTTTTTAATCAACAAAGTCTGAAAATAAAAAATAAAAAAACCATTAGAGTATAGATAAATTTCACAAAGCTTTGTTCAAGTTGAATAAATACATTCGGTAAAATTATGAATTAGAAGGTCATAAACTATTTGTTATGCATATTATTGAGAAGAATTTGTAAAATAAAAATATATAATATTTGGCTCGGAGATCTTCAACTTCAACACCTCTATGGATTTCTCCACGATATACACACTAGACAATTGAGAGTTCAAAGTAGTTGAATTACATGGTTTATTACCAACTGCATCCTTAAAAGAAAGATGTATTGAAAATAAAGGTCCTTCATTACTCACCACTCCACCACATAAGCAGAGAACCAAAGTGAGATTTGAATCTTTTCCAATTCTATAGTTAGATAACAAGTGTTCACTAGTTATTTGACTTCATAAAGAAGCACTGCTCGATCACTAATATCTCGTGCATGAGTACCATATTTTGTTTAATATCTACCACATAATTGGAGTGAACCCATAAATTAAGTTTTTCTCTATAAGGGCTTGACCAGGGTTTGAAAAATGGAAATGAAATCAAAACCTTCTTCTCTTAAGTCCACCCCAACATAGTGATATGTAATAGGAATTATGTCAAACACTTGGTTCGTAGGGATTTTGTCGAACACTTAATTTTCATCAAAGACCACCCTTGTAGATTTAATAAGATATGGCCTTCCATCAAACAAATTTCATGTAGGAATTCAACAAACTCATCTTATGTAGGCTTTTCGATAAACACTTATCTTGCGTCCTTATGTCCTTGGTAAAAATTATAAACACTTGTCTTTTGTCCTTGGTAAAACTTATTATTACCAAGTGTTGCAAATAGTTTAGATTGTATTAAAAATATATTAATTATGATATTAGTATGTGAAGACATTAGGATTTCGTAGCACAATTCCATGTAACCTTGAACGTGGAAAAAAATGCGTGATTCGGGTTTATAGCCCAAAAGGGATGGCGTTAGGTTAGTAAGTGACTTCCACATGACCTATACAAATTTACCCTAACCATGGTTTCTCCCTAAACCTATTTATGATTTCTAATAACAATGTTTGGGTAATTATTTAGGGAAGAGAAAAAAATTGTATTAATTGTGCTAGTGAGAAAAGGGTGAGTAAAAGTGTTGTTAAGAAGCCTGGTTTTATGTGAAGTGAGACTTGATTGTTCTTGGGAAAAGGAGTAGACTTTTTTTCTAGATTATGGGATAGTTGTTGGTAGTTTGAATGATGTTCAACAATTTGGTTAGGTGGTTATCATTGCTTGGTTGAAGAATTCCATTGTTGGAGGTGTTGTGGTACTCTAACTAAAGTGGTTAAAGTTCTTATGCACACCTAGCCCTATATGGAGATGTTTTTTGTGCCAAAGATATATCTACCATTCAGTGGAATGTGGTAAGTTAGATGTTATCATTTTACTTCCTTATTACTTTGAGTTTGGTTTCTTGGTTGGATTATTCTTTAGGTGAGTGATCCCCATTGAATTTCCTCATGGACTTGAGGAATCGCATTGGGGGCATCACCATAGTCCTTAGTTTTGTGTTTGTTTGGAGGAAACAACACCCTTGGAGTGTGCTTCCCAAATTTTTACTTTTTGATATTGAAGACAAGCTTACAACTGTAAGTCGGTCTTTGAGTAAAAGATAAGTGATTAATCAAATTGATGTTTATTTTATGTTGGTAAATAATAGTTTTCATGGTTTTTAATACAAATGGTTGACTATTTGTAGAGAAAAATGGATGACCATTAGATTATTTAGTTGTTTGAATAAAATTTCTGAAGAAATAACCCACCTAATGTGACTATGTTAAGTTGGGCTATTACAGATGGTATCAAAGCACTTATGTTTTTGAAGTTATATACCTCAATAAAAATTAATTGAAAATTATAAAAGGAAGAGAAAAATATTTTTTTATTAAACCTAGGCATTATTACACTCATAATTGTTCTAGTTACAATCAAAAGAAAGAAAATATTAAAAATCCTAAGACTAGAACACTTAGAAGAAGAAAAAACTTATTAAAAAAACATTTTTATTATTTTATTTTAGTCATTATTTACCTCTTTTATTTTCTTTATTATATTGCTAGGATTAGTTACCTCTTTTATTTTCTTTATTATATTGCTAGGATTAGCTACCTCTTTTATTTTCTTTATTATTTTTCTAGGATTAGTACCGTATGCCTAATTGTATTCTCATTATGCTAGAGAGTTTTGTTTCATGTTCTTATATGGTTATGGGAAGATAATGCTCCTAGATTTTATGTTGTATTTTATTTCCTAATAGAATAGAGATTTGCAATAACTAATTTAGTATAAAACAACTTAAGTTGCAATCTTAGTGAAAAAATAATATTGTATCAATTTGTATTTGTAGAAATTTACATATTCAATTAAAGTATGTGTGTGTTTTCAAAGAAAAAATAAATATTTTTTTATTTAAATATTGGATGTAAATTACACTTAAGTGCATACTAAACTTACAAGAGTAATATTACATAAGTGATGTAAGCTCATTTTTATCCCTTTAAAAAATAATCCTCCATTATGCATTTCTCCCTTTTCTTCTTTTTAGCCTCATTCCATGTTATGCATCAAACAATCAAAATATCATAAAAATGAAGAGAGAAGTAGATCCATGTCTTGATAAAGAGGAAAGAATGAATGTGAAGCTTATTTGTGGGGAAAACAACCTTTTACAATAGAAAAAATGTACAAGATGATATGATCCTAAACTAGGTCTCCTTGGTATATATATATATATATATAGGTGATCAAAGACCTAATTACAATTAAAAGGTCTAGCCAACAATACTAATATAATAATAGAAATATAGTTCGTTGAAAGAGGAATATATATATATATATATATATTATTCAACACGTAATTAATTTGGAGAAAATAATGACAAATAAGGAAGCAACAGTCACATTCATAAAACACAAATATTTATGTGGTAAAACCCTAGCACTCCATCAAGGAAACATCCATGGGGAAAGGTATCAGTATATTATTATTTAACAATCTTCAAAATTGAAAATTCCTCTTAGGGATTCATAGATATACAATAGGTTATATTGTTACATCAAATCAAGAACCTCCTCCATCACACTAATTCAAGAATTGTCTTCGTCATGCGAACCATCACTGTTACAATCATAAATTTACTACAAGAAAATTTGTTTTTTACCATAGCTTGTTCTCATAATTCCAACAATATCCACCTTCACAACAATTTACTTGATACCTTACCCAAGCCCATTGATCACCTCTTTTGCAAGACAAGAGAATCCAAACACCACCACAACTTCTCTAATAGTACTAGTTTCGTGAACATGTATGCACAATTTTCATGAGTATGGACTTTCTCAAGAGCTACTCCACCTCCATCAATAACATGTATTACAAAATAGTATTTTACCGCAATATGATTAGTATTTCTATGATAAGTTGGATTATTATCCAAATGTATAACACTTTGACTATCACATAACACATTTACCTTGTCCTGTTCTTTTCCAAACTCACCCAATAGACCCTTTAACCAAATTTCATTCGTTCATGTATGTGATACAACTATATATTCTACCTTAGTAGTGGATAAAGAAACCATTTTTTAAGGTTTTACATCCAACAAATGGGCCCTCCTACAAGAGTAAATACATAATCTGAAGTAGATCTCCTTTTGTCCAAATCGTCTACAAAATATGAATCAACATAACCGCATAAAAAACCACTACAAACATTATAGGTGATACAATAAGCACTTGTGCCTCGAAGATACCAAATAACCCATTTCATTGTTTCCTAATGTTCTTTACTTGGATTTTCCATGTACCTACTGAAAACACCATCTGCATGTGAAATGTCAAGTCTTGTACATATCATCACATACATTAAAATTCCTACTGCACTAGCATATGGTACATGAGACATATAATCCTTTTCTTCTTTATTACTAGGACATAAACATGAATAAGGATCAAAATGGGAATCCAAAGAGATATTTTTTGGTTTCACATTAGTAATACTAAATCTTAGAAGTATCTTCTCCACATACTTCTGTTGTGAAATCCAAAGCTTACCATTTTTTCTTCTCTGTGTATTTCAATGCCCAAGATTTGTTTTTCTGCTCCTAGATCCTTCATATCAAAAGTCCTAGAAATATGAGCCTTTAACTTGTGGATATAAACCATGATTTTGCTTGCAATAAACATATTGTCAACATATAACACCATGATAATGAATATTCCATTTTCTAAACTTTTGAAGTAAACACAAAGGTCATACTCACTTCTTGTAAAATTTTGGCTCACCATGAAGGAATCAAACTTCTTGTACCATTACCTGGGACATTTCTTCTAGACATACAATGACATCTTGAGCTTGTATACAAAAATTATTTTTCAATCCTAAACAAAACCTTCTGGATGTTCCATATATATCTCCTCATCCAAATCTCCATATAAAAATGTTGTTTTAACATCCAAATTATTTAACTCTAGATCAAGTAAAGCAACTAATGCTAACACAACACGAACATAAACACGATTAACAACTGAAGAAAATTTTTCATGGAAATCTATACCTTTCATCTGATAATACCCCTTTTCTACCAATCTATATTTATATCTTTCAACTTTACCATCAACACCTTTCTTCAATTTGTAGACCCACTTATCTTTTGGAAGTTCTACTAGGTCTCATGTTTGATTCTTATCCAAAGAACACATTTCTTCTTTGATTTCCATCATCCATTCAAAATTATCAATATAATCTATTATTGCTTGATAACAAGAAGGTTCCCCAATGTCAGTAATGAAAGAAATAAATGAAACAAAATCGGTATACCTATTAGGATGATTTATGTACCATGTAGCTCTCCTCGATGTTGGTTGTGGAATTTCCACATTTTCTTGAATATATTCAACATCCATAACTTCTTTATCATCAGAAGATTCTTCCTTCTTCCATGTTTCTGTAAATTGTTGAGTCTCCAACTACATTTGTTGATTTAGTGGTACTTGTTCCTGTTTTAAATCAACTTATACAATATATGATTTAATGATGGATATTCATAAAATATTACATATCTACTAATGATGATTTTATGGGAAATAGGATCCCACAATCTATATCCCTTAACTACAACCTCATAACCAACAAAGACATTTATTTATTTATTTAGGGTCCAACTTAGAACACCAAATTTTAGGAGTAAGAGCATAAGCTTCACAACCAATTTTTTAAAATTTGAGTAATCAGAAGGATGACTTGTCCATACCTCTTTAGGAATTTTACATTCTATTGCAATTGATGTTGACCAATTCAGGGGTGATTTAAAAAAAAAACCTAAATTTATATGTATAATAAATGTGTGAATCCCCATGATACATAGGAAAAATTGAAGGCTATTTTATCAATAACATAATGTATATATAATTTTTTTGCGAATCTTTTATTCAATTATATAATATTGTAAAATCTTGGTGAATCTTTCAATGAATTATAAACTCTTGTAAAATTTTGGTGAATTTTCACTGAGTTATAAAACCTTGTAAAGTCTTGGAATATTTTTTGATAAAGTATAAAACCATATATAATAATAGAAAAATATAGTATTAAACTTTAATATACTCATTTTACATATTTGGAAAAAGAAACATAATTTTTCCATCCTCTAGATAATGCTCCAAGCATTAGGGGTTATGTTTGTCAAGGTTCTCACTGTACACTCTTTCATATTCCTCTATATGTTTTGATGATATTTCACCACAAAGTTAATATGTGTTGATCCTGACCACCACTTCAGTCAAGCTCAAGATATATTAATCTTTCCTCTACCACTTCTATTTTGGATTCTTTATTATTGATTGATCGATTATGAAAGGAACCTTCAAAAAAGTTCACATTAGGATGTTCTTAAATAGTAGCACATATTATTATCTCCATCAATAACTCCAAAAGTATAAGAATATTGATAGGTCACATTCCATGCATGAATTCCTCTCTAATCATCCATTTGTACTAAAAAAAGACCCATTTCCAAGGAAGAAATATCTCTTTTATCCCTTATATTTATATTGTCTTATAAAAAAGTAAAGGGACACATAACTTTATAATAAATGTTGGGCATAGATTAGGCCTTAGAAAAAGATATAGCCTCAGTTACACTGCCATAATTCAACATGAAAATTAAGATATGTAGATTAAGTAAGGGTATTATGTCATCATGTATATCTATACCTAGCAGTAGCATGGTGCACAATCAAATTCCTATCACCCATTTTAATCTCATTAAGGGTAGCACATGTTATGTATGTCACTTGGATCCTACTAGATTTTGACTCCTAAAATTGATTTGTAGAAAATTAATGAAGAATTAAATGATCTAGAATTATATAGAAAGCTATTTTTGTCATGTAGTACAATCACCAATAAGCATGTACCTCTTTATTAGTTACATGAAACTCTCCATAACATGTGCATTATTAGAAGAAACTATGTAATGATTTTATTTCAATATTGTTTATCAAGCATGTTCTTCAACTTTGACTTCAAGAATGATAGTACAATAAACATTCTCTCATCCTCCACTGGCTACTTGTAATGCTCTTTTAGTCTTGGCATCAAAACTATAATTACATTAGAGGAATTTTGGTCTCGTGCTAACATGTCTCCTATGATGAACACATAGGAACCTAGTGCATAGACCATTTTTCTCTTTTCTTAGCTAAGTAGAGCTCATTTTCCTTTCTAAATAACCAATAAGTCTTTTCAAAGAAAAGATCAAATAAACATAATAGATCTTGAAAGGTGAAGATTCTTAAGTCATTTCACAAAGTGAAAGGAAATAAAAAAATATTTCCTTGAACCATCAAATATATAAAGAAAATAATAGCAATTATGGAAAACATATTGAGTGCCCAGAGACAAACCAAAGCCATATATTAATCCTAATACCATATGTTTGTTAAATAAACATGACAAAAAGATGAAAAAAAAGTGTTTTTAACTCAACAAATGTATTTAAATTTAACCCAAACCCCTGACTCAATGAAAATCAATCATGCCACAACAAAGGGTTCAATCAAATATCAAATGAGAACTAGAATCATTCAAGGGAATAACACAATTTTTAACCAAAATAAACCTAAAATTCCAAACTTGACAAAATGTTCCAAAATGCAACAAACAAACAAACCATTAAAATTTACCAAGATATTAGAGATAGACATCAAATACATTTTATCTACTTGAATGAGCCCATTCCTTCTTAGCGGAAGTATTGTTAAATTAGTTATTTACCCTTTAATACCAGGACATTATCTATGTGAAGAGATAGGTCCTAACTTCATCAAATTCTAGCTTCATTTCCTTTCACATACAAGAAAGAGACAATGTAATAGTTAAATATCAAAACATGAATCTTAAAATAACTTGCATCAAGGAAATGTGGTTGTAATGTTATAATAAAAAATACAAAATATAGAACCTATTTTTACCTGAAATGCGATCTCAAATTGGCATATACTAATCTTGATATGATAAATAATTTCCTACCTACTCCAAAAATATAGGAACAATGAATCACAATAATCACATCATGTGTTCTACTCCATTCAATATTTCTTGCACCACGAATGGAACACGTATACCAATTTTGACTTCAAGAACAATAGTGCAATAAACATTCTCTCATCCTCCACTAGCTATACGTAATGCTCTTTTAGTCTTGGCATCAAAAGTATAATTGCATTAGAGGAATGCTAGTATCATGATAATAGGTATCCTATGATGAACATATAGGAACATAGTGCATAGACTGTTTTTCTCTTCGCTTAGCTAAGTAGATTTCATTTCCCTTTATAAATAATCAATAAGTCGTTACAAAGAAAATATAAAATAAACATAGTAGGTCCTAAAAGGTGAATATACTCAAGTCATGCCACAAAGTGAAAGGAAATAAAAAAATGTTTCCTTGAACCATCAAACATATGAAGAAATAATCATAATTATGAAAAACACATTGAGTGCCCATAGAATAACCAAAGCAATATATTAATCCTAATACCATATGTTTCTCAAATAAATGTCATGAAAAAAAAGATGAAACAAGATTGTTACTCAACAAAGGTATTTAACTTTAAACAAACCCTTGACTCAATGGAAATCAGATGAAACCAATCATGCCACACAAAGGGTTCAGTCAAACATCAAACGAGAATTATAAATATTCAAGGGACTAACACAATTTTTAACCAAAATAAACCCAAAATTTCAAACTTGACAAAATTCTCCAAAATGCAACAAACAAACAAACCATTAAATTTATCAACATATTAGAGCTAGACATCAAATAATTTTCATCTACTTGAATGAGCCCATTCTTGTTGAGTGGAAGTCTCGTTAAATTATCTATTTTCCCTTTAATACTAGGACATTATCTATGTGAAGAGATAGGTACCAACTTCATCAAATTCCAGGTTCATTTCCTATCATATACAAGAAAGAGACAATGTAGTAGTTAAATATCAAAACAATATCAAAAAACTAATCTTAAAAAAACTTGCATGAAGAAATGTGGATCCAATGTTACAATGAAAATAAAAAAATATAGAACCTATTTTTCCTTAAATGCAACCTCAAATTGGCATATAGTAATTGATCCAGGGGATAAAAAAAAATGCTCAAAAATTAAAGTGCTCAAAATTCATCGAAAACATATTCATTGTGTAGATCTCTTCCTCATGATCCCAACAAAACCTGAACGAGCTCAAACGGAGTTCATATGAGAGAGATATCGTGTTCTATCTGTTTTCCCAAACATGCAAAAAATGTTGATTGTACAGTCCATACAGGCCATGTGGTAGTTGACTATATGATCGTACCATTGACATTGACTGGACACATGGCAGAGTGTGCTGACATGCCAAGGTGAGTTGGCAGGTTGACGTGGACCAATCCATTGTCGACATGTGGCATGTTTTGAGGGAGAATGAAAGGGTGCCACGTGGCCTAGCCAAGGGCTGCCACATGGCACCCCCTTGTTGTGGTTTAAAAATTTGTTTGGAGTTCGTGGGGGTCGATCCCAGGACCTTGATAAGGGAAAAGTCTTCACATAGGCAAGGGAAAAGTCTTTAAATTTGAATATGTCTTCACTTGGCGAGGGGAAAGGGCCTAGGCTTAGCCCCAACCTGTATCCATGACTTTGAAATTCGTCATACAACCATCAGTGTGGGAAAAGGGATCTAATAGATAATTCGATGGGCGTGGGAAGTTGACCTATCCCTTGTCCACATACCCCTCCATGTGACCATAACCTCCGTCGAGAAAGGGCTAGCCCCTAACAGTGCAACAAATCCATCCAACTTGCGAAATGATGCGTGGTGTTGGGTTTTGTCACGGAAAACACATAGAGTCCAAGTTAGTCACACAGTGGGTGCATTTTGGCGAGCAGAGGCAACAGGTTATTGGGGAAAACTTCCAGGAAGTGTATTTTCTCCATTTTTTTGCCAAACCAGGTGCAGGAAGAGTCGATGAAGGGTTTTTTGGACATTCTGGAGCCATTTAAGCCATCTATTTTTCATTATGAGCATTTTAAAGAACTGATTTTAACACTTTGGACATTTAATGAAAATGATCCATGGGAAGTTGGACCAGGAGATGTATCCCAAGAGAGGGGTGAACTGCTTTATCATTTTGTTGTGTTATGTGTTTATTATGATGGTTGTTTATGACTATTTATGTTTTTCATTTTAAGTAAAAACTCATTAAGTTTATGTGTTTGCAACTTGATCCAATTTCCCAAGACACATACATTTTCCACTTTCAATTTTGTATACACAACCTTTTTCATTTTCAGATCAGTAATCTTTCTATGATAAACAATTTTCGACCTACTCCAAAAATAGAGGAACAATTAATCACAATAATAACAGCATTTGTGTTATTCCATTCATTATCTCTTGCACCACCAATGGAACATGTATACTGAAATAAGTGTCCCCTAGGCCCTCATATATATTGGATTAGATCAAATCTTGTGATATATAAATTTTCAAAATCTCATCTTAGTGCTCATTTTATTCATTATGAGCAGGACCTTCTCTAGATGGACTATCATTATGAGCCTCTAAATAATTATGTTCCATATCAAGTTCATTAGAGAAATTTGTTATATTGTTTTCTCCCCTTCTATCACAATTTGATCGCCAAAGAGCCAGTGCTATTTCATATGGAAAATTGGTAATTCCATACTTTGTTACATATAATCTTAAACATATATCCATATGTTTATCAAGCTTGTTCCTCATCTTTGACTTCAAAAATCACAGTGCACTAAACATTCTCTCATCCTCCATTGATCCCAAAATCAAGGTTTGACACAAATCCGCTAATTTGAAATATTATGATATGTTTTCTAGTAAGTACTGGATAGCACCTAAAATAGTCCATAATCTTGTTATTATACCATATTCTAGAGGATTCTCCAAAAATTGAAATTGATTCTAGATTGTTTCAGCAAAATGTGTGGCTTGTTGAAACAATTTTGGTTTATCTAAAATACCTTCAATCTCTTCTCCATGTATCTCAACCTTCTTGCAAAAGTGGTGCACTAAAGTATTTAATTTTTCCACAAAGTAATGTTTTAAAGTAATTTAACATTTTTTATTTTTTCAATATTGGGGGTACACCACAGACATGGCCTCCAACAATTCATCTCAAGGAAATTGTTATCTTATCATCCATGATAGTGATTTTTAAATTTCTATCAAGTTGTGTCAAATTGAAATGACAACATTGTCGAATAGGTATCTTGACATAGGGAACTCTTTGGTTGTTCATCTTGTCTTATCAATATAATGAAAATGAACCATATACCCACACACTTCCA